>JADLZN010006881.1:0-115428 GCA_018155175.1 Sinocyclocheilus anophthalmus | reverse complement strand
GCATTCCCTGGTACTAACTCTATAGCGATATCAACTCTATAGCAGTTTACCCGAGCATTGCAATTCATTCGCTTTCGCAGATGGCTTTCCAACTCATTGCGTGTGCGAAGCACATTATTTCTTCTTCAGCTTAGAGGGAGCATTGCTTAAAAGGTTCTTCACAGTGATGAACCACTTTTGGTCCCACAAAGAACCATTCAGTCAAAGGTTCTTTAAAGAACCACCTCTTTCTTACCTCTTTATAATCTGAAGAACCTTCTTTCACCACAAAGAAACCTTTTGTGAAATAGAAAGGTTCCTCAGATGTCAAAGTTTCTTTATAACTCTATCCTATTATAATTATTATTCCTTTATAACTATCTATTTATAATTTATCCAAGATACATTATAAATTAAATTACAAAGTTGTGTGGAGCATATCTATTTAACACGTTATTATATATAAGACTGGAATAAAGATGTTGGAAATTCACCCTGCCCTGATCTGATGTTTCCAGCACATCTACATTATATTAGGTCTAATTACTGTATTATATTACTTAGATGTATATTTTTCTTCTGTAAATATGTCTAATCCCTTATTTTATTTTTATTTCTAATTTATATACTTATACATTAGTAATTAATTTTACACTACATTCTTAATACTTTTTATATATTATTATATTATTATTTTTCTTTCTGTTAATACATGTGTACTCTTTGTAAGCAGTCCAGCTGCAATTGCTTTGCCAGTACAAATGTATAATTTTTGTCATGCCAATAAAGCACTCTTAAATTGAAAAATTGAAATTGAAAAATTGGAAATTCAGCTTTGATCACAAAATATAATATCATATATTCAAAGTAGCACCATTACTTTATTGTAACAATATGTTCACAACATTACTCTTGTTGGCTGTATTTTGATCAATAAATGCCTTTGTGGCAAAGAGACTTCATTTAAAAAAACATAAAAAATCGGACCGATCCCCAACGTTTGAAAGGTGCTCTCTCGTGACGTAACAGTAGGGAAGTGACAGAAACGTGGTTTATAAGTTTTAAATATGTATGTTTTTATTACAACAATGCATGGATTCGCTACAGAAGGCCTTCGTTCACCCCCCGGAGCATCTTAACAAATTATCAAAAGTGATCAGAACACATATGATACCCCTAAACCACAGAAATATGATGACTTCATGTTTAATGTCAACTCCATCATTGGCCATCTTGAAACTTTACCAAACACACGTGTCCTTGAAAAAAAAAATTGCTTTGATATGAGATATTATTAAGTCTTGCTTTTGCCCAAACAAGCTCTTTTTTATCATTAAACAACATTTTCATCCATTTTATAGCATATGAATGATTGAATAGTATCTGTTTTGTTTCAAGGGGAAAAGCATGAACTGTTTATGAATTCCATTTTACAGATTAGACAATCAAGACTTCACAATATTGTTATTTCAGCAGCATGAGAAACACAACGGTTATTCAAACTGGGAATAAATAACGTAAAGAAACAGCGCTCCATGACTTCAGTCTAAAATTGAGTTCTGCATTTTCACAAAAACTCTCGTTATAATTACTGAAGCGGTCTACACTGCACAATCAATCTCTTTTCTGCAGTTTGTTGTTTATGCTGATGAGTGAGTTTGTGAGAGCACACTGAACAACTCCAGAGATCTCCCCAGTGATGAATCAAAACGCCTCTGATTGGATATTGCATTCATAAGCTCAAGAGAATCATGTGTGATTGGTTATAATGCTCAACACTGCAGACCGCAGAATCATCTCACAACACTCAAAAATAAATCTGATGTAATGTAATAAAGCAAATCTACTATAAATTAAATGCTGCAATCGACACCTTTCATTCATTTCACTTTACACATTTCACATGACAGCTTCTTATAGCACTACTACAAAATATCACCTAAATGAAATCAAATGTATTCCTGTGGAGTCGTTCACAGACGGCACACACAGTGTTCAGCTAATAAAGATCCTCAGCGCAGGCCAACAGCAGAATTGCAGCTTAGCTTTCAATTCTGAAGGCTTTATTCTCCTGTTTCTTACAATGTCCAGGTACTAAATAAGAACTGCTTCAGACGATTCAGTGCGTGCAGGGAACTGAACAAATCATTCAAAGTGATTCGTGAACAAATGCCATACCGTTTTTTGGCAAGGCTTTCTTATTCAGCCTTGAACAGAATCGGACTCAAAATATAGATTCATTCGTGAATGGGTCATCGTTCTGACCCAGATAAAAGCGCAAACTTTGGAATATATTACTTTTAATGAGGCTTTGTTTAGTACGCGGCATTAGATCTGAAAGTGCTGGATCTGAAGATGATCTACTTACTGTGATTGTTTTTTGTATGTCTGTGTAGAGCAGATGAATGACTGAAACACTTCCCACATGCAGTGCAGTGATACGGTTTCTCTCCAGTGTGGATCCTCTCGTGTGTTTTCAGATTTGATGACTGACTGAATCTCTTGTCACAGTGTGAACACTTGTAAGGTTTCTCTCCAGTGTGGATCCTCTCGTGCAGTTTTAAACACTTTGCTGTAGTAAAAGTCTTTTCACACTCAAAGCACATGTACTCTCTCACAGCAGTATGTATTTTCTGATGTTTTTTCAAATATTGTAAACATGAAAAACTCTTTCCACACAAATAACATGAATGTAGCTTCTCCTTAGTATGAACTCTCAGGTGCTGCTTCAGGTCTGAAGCTCTCAAAAATGTTTTCCCGCATTGATCACATGTGTACAGTTTCTCTCTAGTGTGAATGTTCATGTGTATCTTAAGGTTTGATGATTGTGAGAAACTCTTCCCGCACTGATCACATGTGTATGGTTTCTCTCCAGTGTGAACTCTCATGTGATGCTCAAGACTAGGTTTGCGTGTGAAACTCTTTCCACACTGAGTGCAGGTGAAAGATTTCTTGGCTCTTCTTTTCTTTAAATCTTTCTGTTTGGTTTGAGAGCAACTCAAAGGTTTTTCTCTACTTTTGACATGATTTTTCTCCTCAACTTCACTCAGTTCTTCATTCTCCTCATTTTCTTCATTTAACTCTGAAATAAAAGTAAAAATGGTTTATTTTCAGTTAATTGTGAAAGGAGACAAAAATGAACCCTGATGTAAACATATATATCTTTTTGATGCATTTTTATAAATTATGTCTCTGAAACTTTAACTATTTGTAAGTATTATAGACACAAATCCCATGTTTCTACAGGGAGAACTATTAAATATGTTTGATCAACAACAAAATTATATAACATACATTAATTTTGTTTAAAAAGTACCCATATCATAGAAAGTGTCTCTTATTATATGATGCTCCCTCTAGATTATTCAACAGCTCTAAATATTTTTCCTGTTACAACAAATCTAATACTGTTTGAAGCTTTATAACATTCAGCCTCATTAATGAAGAATAAACACCAACCTGTTAGTTCTTCAGTATCTTCAGTGTGTTTGATTCTGCAGGGCTCTGGATCTCTCATCTTCTCTCTGTCCTCTTTAATAAACTCAGTCTTTGCAGATTTCATCTCTTCTTGATGATTTGATGCTCGTCTTCACTTGTGAACTGATGGAGATATTCCAGCATTTATTGCTGAACTGTTGATTGTGTGATTGTTGTGGGAGGAGCTTCACTGATGATGTGTTGCAGTGGGAGGAGCTTATCTGCCAAAATCAAAAATACATCACTGAGTTACTGAGTTTGTTTTTATAGTAATAGACAACAGAAAATAAATGATGTAATGTAAATTGAAGTATAAAGAAAACAGTTGAAAGCATAAAAACCTTAGCTTTTCAGAGCTTGGTAGATGAGTAACTATTGTATTTGTATTATTAGACAGATAAATACATATATTACAATTAATGTTATATTAATTGATTTATCGTTTATAAATATTAATAATATATAGGCATAATAAATGATCTTATCTGTCATACATAATGTATGGCATTAAAAAGTTTTGAAAGTGTGAAATAATTTAAATAAAAATGGGACAAATAAATCACACAATTATTTGAATCATAATTTAAGCAGTAAATAAGCTAAAAATGTATCCCATCCTGCAGAATTGTCAGAAACGTGATAACTGTCAGAATGACTGATTTAGGCGCAACTGAAGAGTTGTTTAGAAGTAAATAAAATAATCAAATGTAAAATAATAATAATGTGTTCTGCTGCAAGTTCTCATACTTGATCTCATGTTTTCTCCTGGTTTATTGTTGAGCTGTTGAATTGTTCTGTTAAAATAATCAGTTCCAAGCCTTTGACACTTTTTTAGCTTTAAGTGTCCATTCACAGGAGATCTGAAGACATCAGCATAATAAATGAGGAGAAAACAGGAGCTATTGACATGAAATAAAGAGTGTTTTCAGCAGCTCTGTTAATATTGATGAGCCTCAGACGATCAACACTCATTCAACAAGACATTCAGATCATCAGCAGATCATCTCTCTTTATTCTCAGTGTTTGCTGATAGAAACACATTATTTGAGTCAGGATATATGATAAAAGTCTAGTTCTCACAATATGTTTAAAACATAAATAATACAAAAAACTAACGCTAAAGTAAATAACTGCCCTAAAGCACCATAATATGCATGTCTAATCTAAATAGTTTGATTTTCTAATAACTATTCATTGTAATGAAGTAATTAACTCATTAAAGTTTTGTACAGAAACAAACAATGAGCATAAAACATCTTCAAATAAAGAGCAGCACAAAGCAGTATTTAATGATTTCAGTGTCACATTTGATTCATATTTCGCTATATTAACATTTATGTGTGGCTGTCTCACGTTTCTGTACAAAACTTTAATGAGTTAATTACTTCATTGCAATTGATAGTTATTAGAAAATCAAACTATTTAGATTAGACATGCATATTATGGTGCTTTAAGGCAGTTATTTATTTAAATGCTTGTTCTTTGTATTATTACAAGTTTGGGATATTTTGCATTGTTAAAATGAAAATAGTTACAAGCAAAACGAGTAGCATAAGATTTCCAGGGTTTTTTTCAATTCACAGTTATATACATTTATGGATTGTGACAAAAAACTGCAGGATATTTTGCGGTGAACTTTTAACCTAAAGTCCAAAAGGGTATTGTAGTGCAAAAATGCATTGAAAAAAGTAGTGCCCAGGTGTGGGAATGAAAATCACTTTCTAGACATGTTTTAGTTCACCTTATGGCCTATAAACAATGTGATGTCCTATTGCTTAGAGAATCAAAACGGCAAGCCTAGTGAGACTGATTTGGTTTGTGATTAAAAAATGAGGCGTGGGTGGATTTTTATCATTGTAGGGTGGTTGTGTTCACACACTGTCAACACACATTTATGTCCAAACACCATGTAAAAGTGGATTTTGCATAATAGGTTCCCTAAAAAAAAGATTAAAAACGAGTTTTTTTGGAAGCAAATAGGAACTATTCGGTGGGATGGCCCCAGGGGCGTAGCCATCGTTTCAGAAGTGAGGGGACAGAAATGTTATAGACTATACTATATATATATGTGTATATGAAATATATATAGACCATTTCTGTAATCTATATAATCTACCAGTCAACAGTTTTTGAACAGAAAGATTTTTTATGTTTTATAAAGAAGTCTCTTATGCTCACCAAACCTGAATTTATTTGATTCAAAAGTACAGCAAAACAGTAACATTTTTACTATTTAAAATAACTGCTTTCTATTTGAATATACAGTGGTGTGAAAAAGTGTTGCCCTCCTTCCTGATTTCTTATTTTTTTTCATGTTTGTCACACTTTAATGTTTCAGATCATCAAACTAATTTAAATATTACACAAGATAATGCAAGTAAATACAAAATGCAGTTTTTAAATGATGATTTCATTTATTAAGGGAAAAAAGCTGTCCAAACCTACGTGGCCCTACATGAAAAATGAATTGCCCCTCCTGTTAAATCATGAAAGAACTGCAATTAACCACATTATTTTAGAAAGTTGAGTTAAATTTCACTAGCCACACCCTGGCCTGATTACTGTCAGACCTGTTGAATCTAGAAATCACTTAAATAGAAGCTGTCTGATAAAGTGAAGTATGCTTAAATAGCAACACATCATGCCTTGATCTAAAGAAATTCAAGAACAGATTAGAATCAAAATAGTTGACATGTATCAGTCTGGAAAGGGTTATGAAGCCATTTCTAAGGATTTGGGACTCCAGCGAACCACGGTCAGAGCCATTATCCACAAATGGAGAAAACTTGGAACAGTGGTGAACCTTCCCAGGAGTTGCCGGCCAACCAAAATTACTTCAAGAGCACAACGATGACTCATCCAGGAGGTCGTAAAAGAACCCAGAACAACATTTAAAGAACTGCAGGCCTCACTTTCCTCAGTTAAGGTCAGTGTTCATGATTTCACCATAAGAAAGAGACTGGGCAAAAACAGCACCCATGGGAGAGTTCCAAGGCAAAAGCAACTGCTGAACAAAAAGAACACAAAGGATCGTCTCACATTTGCCAAAAAAATATCTTGAATATCCCCAAGACTTTTGGGCAAATATTCTGTGGACTGATGTGACAAAAGTTTAACTTTTTGGAAGGTGTGTTTCCCGTTACATCTGGTGTAAAACCAACACAGCATTTCATAAAAAGAACATCATACCAACAGTCAAACATGGTGGTGGTGGTAGTGTGATGGTCTGGGCTGCTTTGCAGCTTCAGGACCTGTACGACTTGCAATGATTGATGGAACCATGAATTCTGCACTATATCATAAAATCCTGAAGGAGAATGTCCGGCCATCAGTTTGTGACCGCACTTGGGTTATGTAGCAGGACAATGATCCCAAACACACCAGCAAGTCCACCTCTGAATGGCTCAAGAAAAACTAAATTAAGGTTTTGGAGTGGCCAAATCAAAGTCCGAACTTAAATCCGATTGAGATGCTTAAACATTCCATTCATGCTCGAAAACCCTCCAATGTGGCTGATTTAAAACAATTCTGAAAAGACGAGTTGAGCAGATTTTTCACGTAGTGCCAGGCAGGTTTGGACCGCTTTTTTCCCTTAAAAAATTTTCAAAACTGCATTTTGTATTTACTCACGTTATCTTTGAGTAATATAAAAATTTGTTTGATGATCTGAATCTTTTATGTGTGACAAATATGCAAACAATTAAAAAAACAAGAAGGGGGGCCAACACTTTTTCACACCACTGTATTTTAAAATGATTGCTGTATCAAAGCTGAATTTTCAGCATCATTTACTCCAGTCTTCAGTGTCACACGATCACTCTAATATGCTGATTTGCTGCTCAATAAACCTTTTTTTTTATTATTATCAATATTTAAAACAGTTGAGTGTATATTTTTTCTGGATTCTTTGATGAAATAGAAAGATCCAAAGATCAGCATTTGTGAAATAAAAAGCTTTTGTAACATTATACACTATACCATTCAAAAGCTTAGAGTCAGTATAATTTTTATTTTTTTTGGAAAATACTGATCGAAATTCAACACTTTTATTTATCAAGTATGCTTTAAATTGATCAAAAGTGATATTTAAGACATTTATAATGTTACAAAAGATTTCTATTTCAGATAAATGCTGTTCTTCTGAACTTTCTATTCATCAAAGAAACCTGAAAAAATTCTACTCAGCTGTTTTCAACATCATAATAATAATAAATGTTTTCTGAGCAGCAAATCAGAATATCAGAATGATTTCTGAAGGATTGTGTGACTGGAGTAATTATGCTAAATATTTAGCTTTGAAATAACAATAAATTAAATTTTAAAATATATTCAAATAGAAAACAGTTATTTGAAATAGCCTAGTAAAATATTTCAAAATGTTACTGTTTTGCTGTACTTTGGATCAAATAAATGCAGGCTTGGTGAGCAGAAGAGACTTCTTTAAAAAACATTAAAAATCTTACTGTTCAAAAGCTTTTGACTGGCAGTGTATAGGCAACTTTAATTTTTCTCTTATTTCTAGCTTTTAATTGGCTTAGAAATCAGATAACTGCTGGACAATAACCAATAAAAAAAGTGTTTGTAGTTTATAAACAAATCATTATCACATAATAAGGCAGAATAGTTTCTATACTGTAATAAATGCTATGTCAATTAGCACTGCATTGTTCATATACTTTATTTATTACCTGGAGATGACTTGACAAACACAAATAAACCATATATTGTGTATTGTCGCAATCCTATGTTTAATGTCTTCATGTTTCCAAACGTTTCTGTTTTTCTGAAAGCAGCTGTTTTCGTACAGTGATAGCTGGACGCTTTTGTCCATATCCTCGTACGAGTTTCTGCGCGAGAGCGCCTCCGGCTTCGAGTATGAATGAAACGATGACGCTGCATCGTGTTAGGCACTGCGGGCGGCAATAGTGAAATATAAGTCAATAGGGGAACTCGGCGCTTAGGAGATCGTTGTCGCTGGTAGTAGGAACCGATCAGGTCAAATACATAAAAAGACCAGCGAACTAATAAATCCGTGGTGTCAATCTAATTTAGAGCGAATTTATAATCGATATGTAGAGTAGCAGTCTATGGCGTACTGATCGAAAGAAAAACGTGTGTTATGCGAACACACTTTTCTGTCTGTAAGACAGATGACCACCTTCTTAATTGGAATTCCTTATGATTTAACACAATTTGCTTAAAGCTGTTTTGTGTTTGATGAGAAATAAAACCAAAAGCTCAAGATTGTTTTCTGGTGCATTCATCAGTGTCTATGCAAAGATACACTATCAAACTGATAACCTCATTCTTTTGTCTCTTTACATAAAGACACATTTACATAGATGGGCGAACATAATCGCCTGATTTTCTAAATGTGGCCAATTACATTTGCATTAAGCACACACTTTGCACTTGTCTATAGCTTACATACAAAATGAGCATACAATAGCAGAAATAAGCCTTTTTAATGAAAGGGTCCATGCTTTACAGTTTCTTTGTATGTGCACAATAGCAATGTGTCCATCCTGCCTTGTGTTTTTCATCTAACAGTTCTGGATCATATCAACAGCTAAAGTGTGGCCCAGATTAGTTCGTGTTTGCCGGCCCAAAACTAGTCCACATCTTTTTTAGCCAGACCTGAACTTAAACAGTGCTATAACCCAACCCAGAGTGAGCCAAATATCATCATCCCTTCCCTTTAATTATCTTTTCTACTAGTTACAACCGGTTATAACGCGAAATAAACACGCTCAAGTCATGTAATCCTAATCAGTTTTGCAACCGCGAAAAAATGCCAATAAAACAGCATTACCTTTCCGCAGGCAAATTGCAATGTGCAAATGTGCAGTTTATATGTTTGCATACTTTTTTTTAGTGTTGGTTATATCTAAAAAATGTTTTATCCTTAAGAAAATTGTAATTATAATTGAGTTTATTTAAAGGCAGAGCCATAAATTGTTCAGTAAACCAGTTATATATATATATATATATTATATAATATATATATATAATCTATATATATATATATTTATTTATTTATTTTTTAAAAAACCATTGTATTTTTCCTTCCCCTGTTTGGTGGAGGAATGGAAGGAAAACAAAAATGTATGAAACTGTGACTTCAAAACTGAGGTACAATTACACTAATGTTTTCATTAATATTATGTATATAATTAAGTATTATGTCTAAAAATAGCCTGTTATTAAAGTAGATACAATTTTCCTAATTTAAAAGGCACTCATGTCTTGAGTGATAGAAAAGAATGTGTGCAGTGCTGATTTACAGTAATTTATGTGCTTGTCTTGAAAAAATATATAATGTATGATACTAATTATGATATACTAATGTTCTTTTTTCTTTTCTTTTTCCTGACAGACTGTGAGTGAGAAAGACTGGCGAGACTTACTAAAAGTATCAACTTCTGTTATGTTCTGTATTGTAATTCTGTTATTAAAATTCTACTAATAAACATTTTAAAAAATGAGTGTGAATCAATTTTTGTGTTTAAGATTTACTGTGTATTGGGTATTTTAAATAAAAACAATAGGTGTGGTGTTAATATGGTTAAATAATGGCATTTGGTTTAAATCAACCCACATTTGGTCCACATAAGGCTGTCCAGCCCCTTTACAGAACTCAGCCATATAAGAATATGATATAAGGTCCATATATCAGCCACATCTGTTTTTATTATTTGACTCACTCTGTGTTGGGTTTATGGCACTGTGTAGGTTCAGTTGTCTGGCTAAAAAGGATGTGGCACCAGTTGTGGGCCGTCGAACCCAACTATTTCTGGCCCCTTTAGGCTTGTTTATATAGCCCAGATCCAACGCCAATTTTGCTGACGTGTTTGTGATTTGGATGGTTTTTTACACTGTCAAACAGGAGACAAACCAATGGGCCCCACTGTGGGGGGCCCCCCCTATCATTGTCCCTGTGTGATGGTCCTTGGCAAAAAAGAAATCTTCTGTCGGCCCCTTAAATGCATCGGCCCATCGGGAAAAAATTCCCGGTATGCCCGGTTACCAATACAGCCCTGAATACCAGTTTATGCTGTTTGATTCTTGAAGGTCTTAGTTGGAAACTGTTAGCCCCGGCTGGCCCGTTTAGCCCTTGCGCTCAGTCTAATCCTCTGTGTTTTTCTGTGTTTGCCTACAAGCTACAGTTTAATGACACTTATTGAAATTGATTGCTGCTTAAAAGTAACGTGACTGTCTACATACGAAAAAAAAAACTGCTGAAAGACAAAAATAAAGTTGGGGTGCTTGGACTCTTCGTGTGCATTTTGTAAGCAGAGGTCACACATTGAGTTGTTCCACAAGGTGGCAGCACTGTCCCATCACAATAGCAGCAAACCTCCAACACAAAGACAGTGTGGCAACTTACAATTTTTGTTGCTCACTGTTTTCAGTCTACACAAGCAACTTTTCTTCCAAAAGCACCTAGCAACAAAAGTAGCTATTTTATTATTTATTTGGCAACTTTTTGATATGATTTCACATGATAAAAAGGAACAGTTTTCATTTAACATTATACAAAGAAAACCAAATATGCCTAGCAGTACACACATCACACAAATTAAGTTAGCTGCTATTTGCAATTGTTTAATTTAACTCAGATTGCTCTCTTTTTTTTTTAGCAGTCATGTTTTACTAGAGAAAGTCTGAGGTCTGATCTTAAAGAATAAAAAGCTGTCAGGGTTTCTCTTTAACTCTGTATTCTCCAGTGGTTTCAATAAACTTCACTTACTTACTTCAATGGAAGCTTATTTCCCCCAAGGAATGAAAGAGGTAGATTTGGAGAATAAAGTCAGCATCGTTGAGATGTAAGCAAACTGTGAGATAGAAACTCACAATTGCTAGAAAAAAAGTTGCAATTATCTTTTTCATTTTTTTATTCTGAGGTGGAAATTAGCTTCCATATATTTAAAGTAATTTACTGCTTAAAATAGTATTTCGTCATATCTGTAAGAGCACACTTGTCTGCAGAGAGTGGTAAGGACAATGGCATCAAAGTTGAAAATCTACCTTTGGCAAGTTACAGTAACTTTTTTTTTTCAATCAAATTAGTAAAATATTTTGAATTCAGTTTAAGTTTGTGCATTTACGTTCAAATGGAAGAAATAAGAATTTAATCTTGAACCAATGAGAATCATCCAGTTGCATGAGCTATCAATAATGCAAGTCTGGAGAATCATGAGTGTTAATGAAGAGGGAGGGACGATAGCTAATTAGTTGAAATCTGTAGAGTACAAAAAGACCAAAGGGCATCATCTCAATAGTGCAATTAGCTGTTGGATAATGGCTGGAAGTTGGTGGTTGGGGCATTTATTGGCACTGTGTGCTTTCTGTCATGCACTTCCAAAGTTGAGTAATCTGCCCCAGAATCCTCAAGCTCTGATACTCCAGCAAACTGACCAGCAGTTTCAGCAGCCATTTCAACAGACTAATCAGCAGTTTCCTCAGAAGTTTCAGCAGCCATTACAGACTAATCAGCAGTTTCCTCAGAAGTTTCAGCAGCCATTTCAACAGACTAATCAGCAGTTTCCTCAGAAGTTTCAGCAGCCAGTTCAACAGACTAATCAGCAGTTTCCTCAGAAGTTTCAGAAGCAAGTGTTGAAGGCAGAGCCTTTGGACAAATGTGCTGTAGCTGATTATGAGCAGATCCAATGTGGACAACCTGGTGTCAGTGGTGCTGAATGTGAAGCTATCAACTGCTGCTTTAAAAGACAGCAGTGTTACTATGGGAGGGCAGGTAAGTGTTTTGGTCGGTGTTTATGCTCCCAGTTAAACTGACCCCTTCGACATTACCTGGTCCCTTGTTCCTTTGTTTTCCAGTGACTGTCCATGTATAAGAGATGGTCAGTTTGTGGTAGTGGTGGCTAGAGATGTTACGCTGCCTCGACTGAGTCTGGATTCAGTCCATCTACTGGGTGGAAATGACCCACCTTGCAGTCCTGTGGGGTCCACACCTTCCTTTGCTGTATACCAGTTCCCTGTGACCGCATGTGGTACAAAAATGATGGTGAGTAGCTGCTTATGGTTTTATTCTTCATGGACTGGATGCCAACAGTGTTGCTATTTGCAGGAAGACAATGGTTATGTGGTGTATGAGAACCGAATGACCTCCTCGTATGAAGTTGGGATGGGACTGTTTGGTTCCATCACAAGGGACAGCCATTGAGTAGGTATCTATGCTGTTCTTTGTTAAACTCTGACAAATGCTATAAGCTCCCCGTCTGTTGTCCAGGCTTCTCTTCCAGTGTAGGTACTCTGGCACTTCTGTGGAAGCTCTGGTTGTGGAGGTCAACACTGTTCCTCCACCTCCACCAGTAGCTGCCCCTGGACCCCTCAGGGTGGAGCTGAGACTAGTCAATGGCCAGTGTGTCACCAAAGGGTGTGCAGAAGGTATGTTCCTAGTATTAAGACTCCAGGTTGCAGCCATTTCTGGTTAATCACCAGTGTTGTTCCACAGGGGATGAGGCCTTCACGTCCTACTACAGTGATGCTGATTATCCCATTACGAAAGTCCTGCGTGAGCCTGTGTATGTTGAGGTATGCATTATGGAGGGGACCGACCCCAATGTTGTCCTGCTGCTGGGCAACTTCAACCCCCAGTCCACTCGGTCTACCTCAGTGGGACCTTCTGGATGATGGGTGAGTGTAATGGCAATGTTTATACTGCTAGTCTGGGGATTTTCTGACCTCCCTTTCAGATGCCCTTACCAGGATGACCGTTACCTAACCACATTGGTTCCAGTGACTGGATCATCAGGTCTTCACTTCCCAACCCACTACAAGCGCTTTAATTGTGAAGATTTTTCACATTTTTGGATCCAGCGTCAACTGGCTCCTCCTGCAGGAAACCGTAAAAAGGCCCGGCCCCCCCCCTCCCCACCGTACCCCCCCCCCCCCCCCCCCCCCCCCATAGACACCTCCCCCCCCAACCCCGCGCGCCCCCCCCCCCCCAAACCCCCCCCCCCCCCCCCCCCCCCCCACACACACACACTGAACCTTTAATTTGACTCTTATGGATTTTCATGACTTGACCCTCTTCCTCCGGCCAGATCTTTCATCCACTTTAAGTACTGCCGGTGTGCCATCCACAGCTTCTGGCTCCTTGAGCAACAGGCCCTGCGGCAGGAAGAGTGGAGTTATTGCTAACTTGAACCAAGGACTGAGGGTTTTATAATTTGTCCCCTTCACACTTTTTATTTGTTTATTTTTTTTTCAGGAAGGCACCACAATAAACACTGTTCAAGAAAACACTCATCATCGATGAAGCAGACAGTACGTTTTTCTAGTGGACGAGTTAGTCTGATCCTGTACAATCTAGCGGTTTTTTTTAAGCCTTTTTTGGCAAGGTACTTTTGTCTGTTGTAAATTGGACCTTGCAGGAGTCCTAAAGTTACATACATGTACCCTTTTGTTTCGTGGTCCCTACCTATTAAACTACCTTTTGGTAAGGGTCCATGCCTTCTGCAGTCCAAGTTTTCTGCCAAGCCATTAGTAATTTACATCTATCCAACCCTACAGTCAAAGATGCACGCTTAAAAATAAAGGTGCTTCACGATGCCATAGAAGAACCTTTTTGTCTAAATGGTTCCATAAAGAACCTTTAACATCTGAAGAACCGTTCGGTTTCACAAAAGGTTCTTTGTGGCGAAAGAAGGTTCTTCAGATTATAAAAAGGTAAGAATGAGATGGTTCTTGTGGAACCAAAAATGGTTCTTCTATGGCATCGCTTTGAAGAACCTTTTGAAGCACCTTTATTATTAAGAGTGTACCCTGTAGTAATATCCAAGGTCCAATTAAACACTTGGTTTACACCACAAACACACTGTAATTAGTAAATCGTGTTTGTGCAACTGTAAAAAGCAACATGGTACATTTCCCCAAAATCTGAGGTAACAATTTGCATCCACTTTTTTTGGGTAGATTTAATTCCCTGTTGTGAGTAGAAAATAGATGAACTAAAAAGCTATTAAATACTAAAATAAATTGGGTTATATATACCTCACATTTCATACTTTTACTTATTAAAATTGGGTAAAATTTACTCTTGATCGCTAAGTAGCTAATACCTAATTATTACTATTCAAAGTTAATTAATATCAGGTAGTACCTATTCCTTATTCAGAGAAGGTAAAATTTACCCCAAATAATCACTATTCAAAAATAATTAATATCAGTGAGTTACTATTACTAAGATTCCCACCCCCACCACAAAAAAAGACTTTCAGAAGTTGAAAATTTCACTGTTTTTAATCCATAAAATGATCAAAAAACACAGAATAAAGTGCAATAAATAGCTTCACACAGCTTTTCAAGGTATGAACATGTTATATAACTCACTAAACTAACATCTTCAAATGTTGTTTCTAGATGACAAACGCATCTTCCCACATTGCTCAAAAAGAAAAAGGAGATCAGAGAAGAGAAGTGAGCAGAGCAGAGGATAGAGGAGAAGACAAGAGGAAATGAACGGAAAAGGAGATCAGAGCAGAGAAGAGAAGAAAGGAGAGCAGAAGAAATGAGAAGTAAGATCAGAGCTCCTAGAGGTGTCCAGTCACATGAGGATTTTTTTGTATCCAAACTCTTTAACTTTACATAACAGTGACTTACCAAATCTGCAGTACAGGTGCATTTATACAACAAATAACTGAACTGCCTTGTTTACATGCAGCAATGATCCAAACACAGAATAAAGTGCAATACAACATCTTCACACAATATTTGAAGGAATGAACCTGTTCGCTAAGCTTACAGCTTCAAATACTGTAACACTTTCAGAGGCCACTTATTCTATTTTAACAGTCAAAAGCACACACGTAAACTCTACAACATTGTTCCTGTGCACGTACAGTATCAAACATCTAGATAAGGATAGAATAAGTGAACACCAACATCTTTAAAACAAACTAAGGGTGAGGGGAAGAGGAGGGTATAGAGGAATAGATCAAATTTCTTCAGGCTACATTCAGTGGTATTGATCAGGCCGGCCACTTTCTAGTGTTCCTTTTCTGTTAATCTGGGGAAGTCAAGAGCACAATGGTGGTGTGTGTGTGTGTGTGTGTATTGCATGAGCTTACTTTTGAGGCTGTGGACCTTCTTCAGTAGTTTCACCCCGTCAAGCTCCGAAAAAAGTTTTTGAAAAGTCTCAAACGTGTTCTTCAGCTGCTTTGGATATTCAAGTTTGAGGGCATATATCAGTCCCATCAGCAGAACACACGCCTTTGTTCGACTTCCACATCCTTCCATCACTGTGTTTCCCTCAATCACAATAGACACATCTGATGGATCCTCCTCAGCCATGATGTTGTGCTTCACAATAACCTTCATTGTTTTGTCTGTGTGGTCCTCACATTCCTACATGTTAAAAATATTTTTAATTTACATATATTATTTAAGATGACGTTCCAATATATTTCAGTTTATCCTGCAGAGTAAAGGAGAGCAGAGGGAAGTGGACAGAAGATGAAAGGAGAAGGGGAGAAGAGGGTATACCAGAGGAGAGCCGAGTAGAGCTGAGAAGAAGAGGGGAGAGCAGAAGAAATTAAAGGAATAGATGAGAGACAAGGAGAGCAGAGCAGAGCAGAGGAAGACATGAGGATCCCTTGAGTTAATCAGTCACTTGTTATTAATATGACATACCTGGCAGTCATGGAAAATATCTTCTTGTCTTTCACCCAGGTAGCCAATGAGGCAGCAGACAACTGCATCCCTTTTTTTCTCAATGCTCTGTGACTGTAGGGAGACACAATTTAGTGAAAAGACTGTTAGTGGAACCCAGCGATTTACTTACATACACTGTAAAACCCGACAAGTTCAGAGAACTCAAAACTTTTGTGGTAACCGATTACCTCAAAACTTTTGAGTAAACCAAGTGCCTTGGCTTAAACCACTTAATTAAGTGATTAATTAAGTGCTGATTGAGCATTAGTGATGAACAGCTGCTGTTAACAAACAGAATCACTGAATGAAAGACAAACACAAGAACTCAACTGAAATAAAAGACATGAAATCTCTTAAGATCTAAACAACCCCACAAACAGCATCACCACTCCACTTCTCACTTTTATGTCGACCCACTACAGAAGAGCATGAGTTTTTGTACAGACTATGCACGTGAAAAACGAAAGGATGTTTGCCTGGGCTTGGTTTTGCCTGGGAATGATGCCTTGGACAAATGTTCCCCCTTATGCCCCCATGTTTTCTGCTAGGTGCAAGGACAAATTCCTCAAGAGACAGGGTAATGGAAGTGGTCCTCGACAAAATTCCATGTATTTTAGTCCGGCTGTCTTCAACAGGTCTGATCTTTTTTGCTGTTTGAAGTTCCACAACTTGCTTTTTCCCAGTTCATTTTTCCATAACTGAGGCCTTTGATTAAGGTAACTACCCCTTTAAGGTCAATGTGATTTCTTTTATTTAGAAAACTTGCATACCTTAAGTCAGTCAATGTACAGGATACACTGGGTGGGTCAGTTATCTCCAGAACTGGTAACAACAGGGTGGTCTATCAGTGAGTCTTGGCTTGAGAAGGACAAATGAGAGTACCTGAAGAGAGGGCAAACATTAGTGAGGGTCTACATACAAAGTAAACACTAAGATATTACACGAGAGAAAAGATCAGACATGTACCTGGGATACCTCACATATACCAAATATATCCAAATAATTTGTTTGGGCTAAACTACAAACTGGAAAAACGCATAAAAATAACGATTTGCACTGCGCTAATTTGCATTGAAAAACCCATAGGGAAGTTAGCGCTATTAACGTCTTACTTTTAACCACATTTTTTAGACACAAAACAACTTAAAGTGCTTTCTGTGAGTATCTAATGTAAAGTAACACCTTAATACAACACAACACTTACAGACAGATATTTTTAGGCGGCCGAACCACGTCTGGCAGCATCTTAACACAAACTTTTGCCATGAAAATCACTGCCGTTGCCACTGCAGCATGTCGCAGAGCGTCAATAGGCCTGTGCAAATAGCTTACCTTCCTTTTCGCAGATGAATTCCATGAATTTGATGGCGGCTGGCAGCAAGAGGAAGATGGCCGTGAAGTTACCCGTCCCGCTTAGTCAAACGCGCGGTTTGGCGCATGCGCGATTTGCAGTACAGGACTCGGTTCTGGGTGTATTTTACCCTATTTTTCTATGTAACAGTTTTTACTTTTAACAAATAGGTAGTACGTGTGTAATTTACCCATTACTTGATAATTCCTTGGCTGACTACAATAATCAAGTACATTTTATACGATTTACATAATTATATTTACCTCTCTCTAAAATCACTTTTTACAGTGTGCATATTTTTATGCTCTGTAGTATACAGAGTATATAGTAGACAAATAAGAAGTTTGCTTCAGAATAAAATGCAGACAAATCTTTTTTAGGTTATTAAAGCAAATAAAATGAATTACCTATAAGTGTTCTTTTCAGATCCTCTCTGAATTTCTTCACTGAATCTGGACTCTCATTGTTGGTTACATCTAGATCAACCCAGTTCAGGCCAAACTGAGGATCAAGCATTGTTGCCAAGAAATAGACATTATGGTTGATCTGGTCCTCTTTCCCATTTTGCTCAACCATTTTGGTTCTCACAAAGATCCCAGAGAATCTCTTTAAAAGTGATTGCCGAAGGGCTGTGGCTAGTGGCCGGCAAAGACTTCATGACTCTGATATTTGGAGCAGATGAGTGTTTAAATCAAGTACAGTGGGGACCACCATACTAATAGTGACCATTTTCTCACCCTCTGTAAGGTCTGTTGCTTCCGCAAAAGGAAAGAGAACAGAACCTAAATCCTTCAGTTGATTCCATTCACGAACTGAAAAAAGAACATGTTGAAAGTCTGAACTGCAAATTTGTGTGAGATCCCTATGGTCAAGTGCTGTAAGGGCCTGTAGCTGCTTGAATGTACTGTTCCAGCGTGTGGATGTAGCTGCAGGAATTGATCTATCTGTCCCAAATGTAGCCTCAAATCGTTCTTTAAATGTAGTACTTGTGTGAAGTAATGGTTAATTTTGACATTTTGGCAAGTGCTGAAGAAAAGGCCTTGGCTTCTTTCATTCCATCATGTACAACTAATTGCAGAGAATGTGCAAAACATGACAGCCTTTGTCTTGTTCTCACCATGATAGTCTTGTCTTCCCAGGTCACATCCTCCCGAAGACTCTCATCATCTAAGTTTTCCTCTTCTGCATCACTGCCATCACTGTGCTGCTCTTCCTGTGGTAGCTTGACTTTGAATGCACACTTCATATTGGCTGCATTATCAGTAATAATGTACCTGACTTTACTTGCTATGTTATATTCATCAATGATCTCGTCAAATGCCATGGCTATGTTGTCTCCACTGTGTCTACCACAAAACCTCCTACAGTCTAAAAGAAAGGACTCCAGCTGATTTCCATCTTGGTTTAATCCATGGGCTGTAACACCGAAGAAGGACCGCATGGTTCGATCAGACCATATGTCAGCAGTTATGGACACAGATGATTGGGTCTGGAGCTTCCTTTTAATTGAATCTTTCACCTGATCAACCAACAAAGGAATGTGTTTTTCAGTGATTGTTTTTCTTGCAATGGGAGTGTATTTGTTGTCCATTACTTTCAAGAAATGCCTGAAATGCTGATTTTCAACAATTGACAGAGGTAAAGTGCAGCCAATGAGGAGATCCTTAATGATGGCATTACGAATTTCTTGTTGTCTTGGAGAACTTGCATCATAAAGTTGCACTGCTTGTTTGGTCAATTCTGGTCTTGCAAATCCTGCAATGCTGGGCTGTGCAGCATCTGTTGGTTGCTGCTGCTGTCTTTGGTACTCTCTTATTCTGGGACAAAAAAAGAGAAAATTTTAACAATACTTGCTAATTCAAAAACAGAAGGTACATGCAAAACAAAGGTATTTGTCTAATGTGCCTAAAACATTTTTTTTGCAAAGTTTTGTTTAAGCTGTTTTACTAGTTATTGCAATTCAGATCACATTATGTAATTGATAGAAAATAATTACATTACATTAAGGGCAAATCATTTTAAATTTAAAAGGACTATATTTACAGTCCCTGCATTTCTGTGGTGATATGTTAATTTCCTTACTAAAATGTAAAAAAACTAATCTCAATCAGCAGGGTTTATATTATTTCCCACATTAAGAATTACATTTAACATTTTGTAAAAATTAAAGACTGGAATCACCAAATGCAAATGTTTAGGGGTGGGCGATACTAAAATCTTATTTCACGATAATTGTTTTCTCCAAATAGTATTCAAGTAAGAATAAATACAACTGAAATTAAATAAAGCAATTAAATGTAAAATAAAACAGACTTCACTGTATGACATGCACATTGATTCTCATTACATTTAATAAAGTTAGTTATCAGTAGAGTGAGTGAGTGATTTTGTTAACATTAAGGCAACAGATTTATTTGACTGATATTGACGATTTTTCCCAACTGTTTGTTTACATTCACTTAAGACATCTTACCAATGTACATAACCGACTGGTTACATGAAAACTCGGCCAAACTTACATTTTGACATGATGTGTGTGAATTTATTTGACCGTGCAAGTGTAAAACCATTAGATAATTCATCACTGATGATGCACATTGAGGCGGCCTCATTTCTGTCTGCATGATTTATATATTTCGAGTCATATCGCCCAGCCCTAACAATGTTATTTGGATTTAAATTGGTATAAAGTGTATAATAGCGACTTACCTTCGTTTGTTTGTTGTGGCAAAAACAATTACTAACAAAATAGCATCACAGAGTAAGAGACAAGGAATCAAATTATATTTAAGGAAAGAAGTTTATTTTCCTTAAAGAGGTATGTTCATGTTTCAGCAGCTACCCTGAAATACAACAAAACCCGAAATCACACTGGAAACAGACAGCCTTAATTATACTGTTACACCCCCACTTCTTGCAGTTGTCCTTAACCCACACCTAGCTGTATTCAGAAAGAAAAAACAATGGTCCTTCTAACCCCCCTGGGCTTTTATTATCTTCACATCTGTGAGGTCAACAACCCCCCTGTCTTTCCTGCACTGAAGAGTTCAAAGGCTCTTTCTGATCATTTGTTTTTACTGTGTGTTTGTGTGCCTTCACACCCGTGAGGCCAAAAGTACTAACCCCTCTGTCTTTCCTGATTAAATTAAAGCCCTAAAGACTTCAAAGGCTCTCTGTTTTACTGTGTGATGTCTTTGTTGCATTTCAGGTGACATACCTAAAGAGAAAAACATTAATTTTCCCACAACAATTCCTCCTCTTTATCATTCTCTGATAAATGATTTGGATTTATTAACATTAGGTTTGATTATAACAACTTAAAAACACGCTTGTTTCTAATTCTAAGCAAAGTCATACATGATTATAATTGTTTCAAGTCATTTCATCACAGTTATACTCCTCATGTCTGACTTTCGTATACCTGATCATTCTTCACATTTCTGTGTAAATGTCATCACTCTCGTCACTCTCATAATCATCACATTTGTATTCACTATCTGTCGGATAAGCGGTCAGTTTTACTGCTTGTATGGGCGTCCCAGCCCTGACCAATCTTTGTACTGAGCTGGAAATACACCTCATAATGCATGGCAAACAAAACAGAATCAGAATTCCTATCATTACAATTGGCAGAACAGTTTGAATTATCCAGTACATCCATCCTCCCCACAAAGACATAACCCACTCGGCCCACAGGTTGTCAGTCCGCTCAGGTTCTCTTACGGCCTCTCTCATGTGTTCAATTATGTTGGTTATATTATCACTGTAATCAGGAATGTTAAAACAACAAGATATCCCCAGCATCTTACACACTCCGCCCCTTTCGCCCATAAGCATATCAAGAACTAAACGGTTTTGAATGACTGCGTCCCTCAGTTGCCTCATTTCATCACTTATTAATGTCAAAGCATTTTCTGTGCTATTGGCCATTGCTAATACCGTCCATGCTAACCCATTAATCTTGTTAATCGTTACTGCTGTACCCACCCTTAAGAAAATTGACCAACCTATATTTGCTCCTGGTGTCGTCCACGGATCAGTTAGTGTGTACCCCGCATAATGATTTGGCAAAGCCCCAGGCAAAATCTTAATGTCTCGTCTCTCCCTCTTACCTACTTTGCTTGGTAAATACACAGAAGTTCCCACATTCATCAAAGCTGGATAACAGCAACCTGACCAGTCTTTTTTTTTGGCAAACGGTGATAAGCTCTGTCACCACACACCCACACCGCGGCTGGTGAACTTTCGTTCGGTTTGTGAAATGGACATGTGAAGTTGATTTCTTTGTTGTTGATGATTGCTGTACAATTGCTCATTGTTCCGTCCTGTACGTTGATTTTGATCCTGCAGTCAGACCATCCGGTCTTTAACATTCTCGGTCTGTTGAAACAGACACAAACATCACCCTGGGCATATGTTACCCTCAAAGGTGGAATTGCTATATCAGTGTTGTTGTATTGCTGTATGTGGTCACAGTCGTCAGCAGGCTGTTTCGTTGGTGTCCTTCCTTCCTCCAGGTCCACAACAGTTTTTAGCACATCAGTCATTTGTTGAGGAATAAGACACTTAGTTTCGTTGGCTGTTGCTGCCGTCAGAGGGACAGTTTTCCAGGCATGAGACATTTGCAGACACATCCAGCAGCTCGTTTTGATCTTCAGTTCCTCTTTCTGCAGTATTGCCAGCGCGCAGGCTTTGTTCCCCTGGCATTTCATCATGGCTTTCTGTACTTCAGGATTTACCTGACCTTTGCTTGTGTCTCCATCCCCCATCCAGGCCAGTTCCTCTTCAGTAGCTTGTTCGACCTCAGGTGACACAGGTGACAAGAAAGGTGTCATCGTCGTTGCGGTCCATGGTCTGGCTGCCTTGACTACCATAATGTCTATTGTCTCATACCAGTCAGTCCCAGTCAAGTCCAGGGCACAGTAATACCTGCCTTGGTCAGCACGTGTTGCATGTTTCAATTCCACTCTCATCCCATACCTGTTGTTACTCAGTTTGTCTTCAGCGTGCACCCGAAATCTTTCATCGTATCCTGACTTGTAGTTATAAGCGTATGCTTTCACGTCGGTCCATTTACATGGGCTTTCGCAGATGTAGAAAGGTGCGTACTCCTCAGTATGTCCATCGCACCCGAGACAGTTCTCCTGGAATGGGTTGCACTTGAAAGTCACACTTGATCCCTCCTCTATTGTGATGGTGTTTTCGTACAGTCCTTTCACCGACTCCACTTCCGTGAATGTGTCTCTTTTTTGTGCGTTGTTTGATGATGCTGTTTAGCACGGATGTTTCAGTCCAGTTGGTGTGTTTTTCCGCAGACCATTCTTTCAAGCTCTCAATGAAGCACAAAATTATCAAACAAAAAGTCACTGATATCAAAGTCAAAATGAATGTAGTCTTACAAAGTCTGCACATTCCTAGCAGTTTGAATGGGTACCATGGTCTTGAACGATCCATCTTGTCTAGTGATTTCAGCTCTTTGCAATGATCAATGTCTCTGGTTGTGGCTGCACAAATGGTTTTACTCTGCACACTGGCCTTATCACTCCTCCTGAATGACCTTGCTCTTGCACTTGGTGTTTGGGCTTGATCTTGGGGCTTATTGTTGAACTTGTTGTTGTTGTTGTTGCTGAGACTCCTCCTCCTGTTGCCCTTCCGATATGGGCGGAACTCTCCTGCAGTGGCTGGCGTGCACCCACGTAGCTCTCTTTCCGACCTTCACCGCCGTGTGTGTTATCAGCAAAACTTGGAATGGCCCTCGCCACCGTTTCGCCTTCCAGTTCTTCCTCCTCAGGTCATGAATTACCACGTAATCCCCCGGCCTGATCTTATGCAGAAACGTCTCAGCAACCTTCCTCTGGGCAGCTTTCACCTGCACAGAAATGTTGGATAACAGACAAGACATTTCTTTGCAGTAATTCAACATTTCATTTTCACACACATCCGTTGATGGAAGCCTGCGTTTTCCCCCCTCTATTCCCATGAATGGTGGTCTACCAAAGAGAATTTCGAATGGGCTTAAATTTGTTTTGACTCTCTTTCTCATTCTCATATACATTAACACGGTTGGGAGTGCTTTCACCCATGAGAGTCCGGTTTCCTCACAACACTTTGCCAATTTGTTCTTTACTGTCTGATTTTCTCGTTCTATAGCGCCTCCGCTGGCGGCGTGATAGGTGCAATGTGTTCTCATATCAATTCCTAAGAACTGACCCACCTGTTTTATTGCCTCATTGACAAAATGTGTTCCATTGTCAGAACTGATTTTTCTTGGGATTCCCCATCTCGGAACAATCTCTGTTAGCAGAGCCTTTGCTACTGCTGCCGCGTCTTGTTTTGATGTTGGGAAGGCCTCGACCCATTTGGACCACATGTCAACCATCACTAAACAATATTTCTGTTTCCCACAAGGGGTTAATTCAATGAAATCGGTCATTAAGTACTCAAACGGCCCTTCTGGGGCTGGTTGGGATACCAGCTGCGTTTTGATGCCTCGTGCCACATTGTGTATTACAGATAACACATCTTTTGCAAAAATTCTCAGCGAATATTGTGAAGCCCTTGGTAAACCACAATTCTTTCATCTGTGCAATCATTCCCCCTTTTGATACATGGTCTAACCCATGTGTCAACTTAGCATAATGTTGAAAGAAATATTTGGGTAAACAGGGCGTTCCAACAACGGATCTCCACACACTATCAACAAGGCTGCAGCCTGATGCTTTCCAGTTGTTTTTTTTTTCAGCTCCTGTGGAAAAAGACTGCATGCTCTGTAAACAAGGAGAAATGTCAAGATTAATGTCAACTTGTGCGCAAGTGGCGCTTTTACTATTATCTTTAGTCTGATCCGCTGCCGCTGCTTTCGCAGCCATATCAGCTCTGGCATTTCCTGTTGAAATGAAACTTTTATCATTAGTATGCGCTGCGCATTTACAAATCGCAATTTTGTCTGGTAACAGAATAGCTTCGAGCAGGTCCGATACCAGAGACGCGTTTAGTATCGGCCTCCCATCTGATTTCAAAAATTTTCTGTGCTTCCACAAAGCCCCAAAGTCATGCGTGACCTCGAAAGCGTATCGTGAGTCTGTGTATATCGTCACACATTTATCTGTCATTAGTTTACATGCTTCGGTCAACGCGACCAGTTCCGCTGCCTGCGCAGAATAGTGTGATGGTAATTTGTCAGACTTCAGAGTTTCAAATTCAGTCGTTACAGCATAACCCACTTTATTCTGCCCTGTTTGTGGATCTTTCGAGGCAGACCCATCCACAAACAGGATATTGTCACAATTATCAATCGGTATGTCTAAAAGGTCTGGACGTGGTGTGCACACCTGTTCGAGCGCTGACAGACAACAGTGATGTTCCTTGCCATCCTCCTGTGTGGGCAGAAGGGTGGCAGGATTCAAAGTTGTGCATCGTTTCAGTTATGTTTGGCATGTCCAACAAAATTGTATGATACCTCAGCCATCGGGCTGTAGACAAATGTGACGTTCTCTGCTCTTGCAAAATCATGGAGACTGCGTGTGGAACCATTAAAGTCAAATCAGAGTAGCCTACAAATTCTCTTGAGGCCATCACAGCTAGCTCGGCCGCTGCCACTGCTCTCAGGCAGTGTGGAAGTCCTGCAGCTACAGCATCAAGTTTCGTTGAGAAATAAGCCACAGGTCGCAGTCTGTCACCATGAGTCTGCAAGAGAACAGAAGACATAAAACCATTCTTTTCATCGACCATCTGTACAAACGGGCGGTTTATGACAGGAAGGCCTAACGTTGAAGCCATAGTCAGTTGCACTTTCATGTTATCAAATGCTTCCTCAGCCTCCCTTGTCCAAACAAGTCTGTCACATGACCTCAGCCCTTTCCCTGTCGTTAGGGCTCGTAAGGGCTGCTCAAAAATGGCATAATTAGGAATGAATGTTCTGCAGTAAGCACACATCCCCAAGAATGACAGCATCTGTTTCTTTGTAACTGGGTTTTTTTTTATTTTTATTTTTTATTTTTTTTTGTTTGGGCACCCTTTTATGGCCTTCAACCCGTTTCTCAGACAGTGCTTTTGCTATTTGGTTTGATTTGTTTCATAATCAACTTGCAGAAAGCACACACCCATTCTCTGTCCAGAAAATATTGTCAAATTTCACACTTTCATTCTCCACACCACCAAACCAAGTTTCTTCATACTCTAAGTCTCGTTCTACTACGACATGTGACGTGCAATGCATTTTATCAGGAGTCATAAACTGTTGATTGGTGTTGTTCGATCCTTAGCCAATTTCAAAATCATCTCTGCCCAATCAACATCTTTTATCTGCCATTCGTAAGTCCACTGCGGCTTAAATTTAGAACATGTTATTTGTGGTGCTTCCTCAATGCTAATTCCATAGGAATCAGCACCGAGGGTCAAATTTAATTCACACATTAAATCTCTGGCCATTAGAGGCGCGGGACATTTGGGCGACCAGAGAAACTCGTGTTTTAGAGTTCTTCCCCCCTCCGTCTCACACTCTAAGGGCTCGGTGAATTGTTCAGAGATCAAATGGCCTGAAGCCGAAGTGCTTTCAAACACTTTTCCTGTCATTTTCGGCACACATGGCAAGTCACATGGTCGTAAAGTGCTCTGGCACGCTCCGGAATCGACCAAAAAGTTAATTACTACTCCCTCGACTATCATTGGGTATCTTGGCATTTGAGAAAACCCTGTGCTTTTGTACATTTTTAAACATTCATCAGAAACACTGCTCAAAATTTCATCATTCACAACATTGCTCAAAACACACAAAGATTTGCAAGCAGATTCTTCATTGCAGACAGCAGACAGTAAATCAGTGTATGTGTTTGTGTTTGTGCGTGTTTTGCGTGTTAGAAATAAATGTTCACTTCCCTTTCTCGTAGTCAGCCACCGACCTCCTCGAACTGGACCACCTCCGTCCTGCTCTCCGTCTCTTTTGTTTCAATCAGACCTTACATTCGGGCACGCATTGCTCCAATGCCCATCTCTCCTGCACACTCTGCATCTGGTACAGTCTCTGAGCGCATGGTCGTTTGTAGAACACACATAGCACCGCCATTTCCTTCCGTCATCTCTTCCTCTCGCCTTTTGTTGGGTTACAGGCATGTTTGGTTCACGTTGCACAACCGCATTGTGAGTGGTTTTCTGTCTTTCTTTTCCTGCATCTGGTCTTCGGCGTGTATAGCGTGCATCAGGGCTGACGTTAAGCACCCGTTCTTCCACTCCACGTAACTTGCCTTTGCTCCCCTTGAAATTTCTGGTCTCAGTCCTTTCAGAAAATAACCCAATAGAAGGCTTTCTCACGTAACTTGGTTTGTTCCCCTCTGTCCGTAGGCTCTTCTTCTTCTTCTTCTTTTCTTTTTAATGGCGGTTGGAAAACCCACTTAAAAAGAGCGTTTCCGCCACCTACTGGACTGGAGTGTGGAGCATGACGTATATTGGTGACAGCATATAGAAAAAAAATAAATAAATAATTAAATAAAAAATTATAAAAAAAAATTAACTAAAATAAAAAATATAAAATCTATTAACCTTTAGTTTGACCAAAGGAGTATTACACAAGGATACAATTATTTTATATACTTCATTATGTGATCTTCAAATTCTATTTATTAAGCCTATTGCTTTCAAATAATTAATAATTTGCATTATAGACTTTATACTGTGCTGGAGCGTACTCTAGTATTGTCTTAATTGTAATTCTTTCAATATTCAACAAACTTAATTCTTCTATTAATCGCATTCTTTCTCTTTCATATGCTTCACAATGTAATAGGATATGTTCCACAGTCTCTGGTATACCACAATTATTGCAATTACCTGATTCATGTTTACCAATAATAAATAATGATTGATTAAGAGCTGTGTGACCAATACGGAGTCTAGATATTATTGTGTCCTCCTTCCTACTTCCGAAGTTTTTCCTTCCATTTCCAACTTGTTTTTGAATGTTGTATAGATGCCGACCCTTTATGTCCCTATCCCACATCTTTTGCCATTTCCTAATCATAGCCCCTCTGATTATTCCTTTTATTTCTGCTTTACTAAGTGATATATTTATATCTATATCGGTTTGTTTTAATGCCTTCTTGGCCATTTGATCAGCTTCCTCGTTTCCCTCTATCCCAACATGTGCCGGTACCCATAAAAATGAAATACTTAATCTATATTGGTGAATTTTGAACATGCTTTGTAGGATATCATATAATATGTCTTGTCTAGATGTAGACTTGCCACTTAATAAACTTATTAAGACAGAATAAGAGTCTGAGCAAATAACTGTTCTTAATGGCTGTATTTCCTCGACCCAGTTAAGATCTATCAGAATGGCTATCATTTCTGCTGAATAAACTGATAAATGATTACTTGTCCTTTTTGCAATTTTAATCTTAAAACGAGGAACGCATACAGAAACGGCTGCATGTCCTGAAACAGCATCCTTGGATCCATCTGTAAATATTTTAATTCCCTGACTATAATTTTGATCCATGTATATTTGTGCAATCTCATTCTTGGAAACATAACCCTTTTTATTATTAATTTCTTCCAAAATCTGAAGGTCTACTATAGGTATTGGAAATAACCACGGAGGTATTATTGGAATTTCCACTGTAGGATTTACATCTATTCTTGTCAATCCAATATCCTCAGCCTCTTTTTTTACAGTCCATCCAAAACATGTATTATTTGAGTTATGTTCCCAACATTCCATCAATATCTTTTTAGCTGGATGGGTTTCAATGTGTCCTTTTAAAGAGGTCCAATATGCCAAAGTCAATTTAAGTCTGCGAATTTACATTGGTGTCTCTGCCATTTCCACCTGAATTGCTGATACTGGAGAGGTCTTAAAAGCACCACAACATACTCGCAAGGCTTGTGCTTGAATAATGTCTATCTTTTTCAATAACGTTGCTGAAGCAGATCTATACACTATGCACCCATAATCTATTGTTGATCTTATCAACGCACAGTATATACTCCTTAATGAATGCCGGCTTGCACCCCATTGTACCCCTGCTAAACATCTTAATATGTTTATTCCTTTTTTGCATTTATCAGTTATATTTTGTATTTGTATTGCAAAGGTCAGTTTTGTATCCATCCATACTCCTAAAAATCTGATATTTGATACTTGTTCCAATACTTGTCCATAAAGATGAATTCTGGCTATGGGAGTTATTTTCTTTTTTGAGAAACAAATGACTTTTGTTTTTGACAATGACAATCGACAACCCCATTTCCTTGCCAATCTTTCTACTGCATCTACTGCTGTCTACATGCTTTTTACTGCATATGAAACATTCCGTCCTTTCTTCCATAATGTTCCATCGTCAGCATACAAAGATTTTCCTATTCCCGGTCCAATTTCACAGAATATATCATTAATCATTATATTGAAAAATATTGGGCTGCAGACACTCCCTTGAGGTGTTCCATTTTCTATTAAATAGCATTTTGAAAAAGAAGAGCCTACTCTTACTTGTATAGTTCGGAACGTAAGCAGGAATCAGATAAAAAACTCATTATCCAATTATACATTCTTCCTTTAATGCCCAATCTGTCTAGTTTAATTAAAAGACCTTCTTTCCAAAGCATGTCGTATGCCTTTTCGATGTCTAAGAAAACTCCCACTACTACCTCTTTATTTATTTGTGCCTTTCTGATATCGTCTTCCAAACATAAAACTGCATCCATAGTGTTTCGTCCTTTCCTAAAACCACTTTGATATTGAGATATTAGTCCTTTACTTTCTAGCACATGATTCAGCCTATTCATGACCATACGTTCCATTAATTTACATATATTTGATGTTAGGGCAATCGGCCGATAGCTGGATGCTTGTGAGTGATCCTTCCCTGGTTTTGCAACTGGGACAATTATTCCATGCTTCCAAAAAGATGGAAGTTTCCCTAATTCCCATATCTTATTAAAAAGGGATAAAATAATACTTAATGATGCGTCTGATAAATGCTTAATCATTTCATTACATATTTCATCTTTCCCTGGTGATGTCTGTCTAACTCCAGCAAGAGCCCTTTTTAATTAATACAATGTGAACTTCACATCCAATGTACAACCAGATGGATCTCTTTGTACATTAATGTCCGGATTCTCTTTTATTAAAAGTTCTCTGGATCTTCTCATTCCATCAGAAATATTACTGTTGCTGTGCACTTTGACAAAAGATTGCGCCAACACTTCTGCTTTTTCCGTATCCGTTATTATTGGTCTTTCTTCACTTATTAAACTTGGTATATTGTTATATTTTTGTATTCCTCCCATCCTCCTAATCATACCCCATATTTCACTAACTTCTATTTTTCCTCCAATATTATCACAGAATTTTCTCCAATAATCTCTTTTACATACACGGATAACTTTCCTTACAACTGCCTGTGCTCTCTTATAATTGATCAGGTCATCAAAGGAAAAGGACCTTCTGACCCTCCTAAGCATTCTGTTCCTAATTCTAATAGCATCGCTGCATTTGTCTGTCCACCAAGGTACTGTTTGTTGTTTCTTTTCCTTTTATTTCCTTCGTTTTTTTTTTTTTTTTTTTTTTCCAATTACTTCTTTTTCTGTACTTATAAAGATTTATCAAACTAACTGTTCCACTATATTCCCTCTATATTTATCCTGCATTTCTTTTCATTCTAGCATTCTTATTTCACACATCTCTTTGAATTTCTCCCAGTTAGCCGTTTTAAACTTCCATCTAAGAATTTTGTTTATCTCTATCTGTTCCACTTCTAATCCTATTTTACAACAAATTGGGAAGTGATCACTTCCTATAGTACTGTGTTCCAACACTTCCCATGTGCATTTCCTAGCCAATTCATCTGAAACTAGAGTTAAATCTATCGCAGAGTAGTGACCGCGGGCAACATCAAACCTTGTTGCTTTACCATTATTCAAACACACTAACCTGCTCCACTCCAGCATATCTTCTATAATATTTCCATTTTGATCATTCTTTACACTACCCCATATCGTACTGTGGGCATTAAAGTCCCCACACCACACTAATTTGTGACTACCTGTTCCTCGAATTATCTCTAGTGTTTCTCTTCTTCTTACTCACGTTCTCCCTCTACTCAACCTGTTGCATGGATTGTAATAATTAATTATTCTTATATTTTGTGTTCTATTCCAAACATCTATAACCACTGATTCATGCCACTTATTAATTTCTATTACCCTAAACCCTATTCCTTGTCTTATAAAAGTTGCTACCCCACCTCCAATTCCATCATTTCTATCTCTGCGTATTACATTATATTCCTGTAATGTGAACTTTAATTGTGGCTTTAGCCAAGTTTCTTGTATACAAACAACACTAGGTTTATTATCTAATTCATCAATGTATCTTTTAAATTCTTGCCCATTAGCTAATAAACTTCTCGCATTCCATTGTATAATTGTCAGCAACATTAAGATCCACCACATGCTTGCGTGATTGCAGTTTGTACTTTGATCTTTTCACTAATCTCATCTACTGTAATTCCCTCAATATCCAAGTATTTCCCAGCTGCCCTAATTATGATCCTTATCCTTTCCGTTCTGCTCTCTGATTGTGCTGAACAGTTTATTACTTCTGCCATAAATGCAACAAATTTGACTTTATCCGCTATTATATGCTTCTCATTAATTCTGCATTCCTCCAAGCACTTACTCGATAACTCTGTTGGTCGCCCTTGTTCACTCTCTTTTTGTACTTGCTTGACTTTTTTAAGAGCTTCGGCATACGACACTCTCTCCATAATCCTGACATTCTGTATTTCCACAGCCTCTTTCCTGACTTTACACCCTCCATACCCAGCACTGTGTTCTTCCCCGCAGTTACAACATTTCTGCTTTACTCCCTGTCCACATTTCCCGTATTCATGATCTCCACTGCATCTTGCACATCTTTGTTTCCCTCTGCACACACCTGCTACATGACCATACATTTGGCATTTGTAGCATCTGAGCGGTGGAGGAATATATGGCCGTACCATATAACTTACAAATCCAAGAAACACTCTAGCTGGTAACTTCTCCTCATCAAATTGCAACATGACCGACAAACTATCCATTCTTTCCTTATTTCTAACACATTTCAACCTTCTGGCATTGCTCACTGACGCCCCTGTAATATTCTTTTTTATTGTCTCGTCAGATACATCACTAGGTACCCCTGAGATTACTCCTCTTATCCACTTCTTTTCTTCCACTGCAGAACAGACGATTTTTGACCCATCAAGGATTTTAATCCTATTGCTGCTTTTTGCTGTTTTCCATCTTTGCAAAACAGTAGCATTCTATTTTCTCTCAACACCATTGCTTTTTCAATTTTTCCTAACTTTTCCTTCAGTACTTTAGTTAGTTTTAACGGATTTATTGCACTCACCGATTCAGATGTAAATTTCACCATTACTTTATATTCCTCCTTTTTCTTTCTAGTTGCACCGTTTTCTCTCTCACTATCCGTACCTGACGTCGGACTCCAACTTTTCTTTCGTTTCCTATTTTCTACCACCGTCCAATTACTATTTTTAGAGTTCTCCTTACCCCGATCAAACATTTCTCCCTCCATATCACTTCCAGTATCTACGTCACTTCCTTCCATCAGTTGCTCCATTCACAGTCCAGTTGTTGCCCGCCGCCAACTACCGCGGGCCTACCCTGACCCCCCACTCGACCTGTCCGTAGGCTCTGTCAAGCCGCTGTGTTTTCAAAATGTTCTTCTTCGCTGTCTGTGGCAGCGAGCGCTGAGGACTTTACCGCCTCCTGCTGTACTGGCGGTATTGGTGCTCGTGGGAGTTCTTGCGATTGTAGCATGTGCACTGCTGCGTCTGCCGCTGCTCGCGCTCCTCCCTCTCAGCTCCTCTCACTTCTGCTTCTGCTCGTGCTGTCGCTTGTGCTGCTACTCGTGCTGCATTTTGTGCTGGTCTTTGGAACGGAGAGCAGTCGAGATCGTGGTCCAGTTTCAGGGCTGTCAGCTCTGCCACGGGGTAGTGATGTTTATAAGCCGGCGGTGCTGACCCGATTTCGGGTGCATGTTGGAAAACACAAACACACTTTTCATTAGTAGCATTCTGCTCCGGTGGAGCTGATTTCTCACACACATTCTCTTCCTCCTTTTTCATTTCATTTCTACATGCCAATTCTTTCTGCATTTGCTTTTCGTCTGATTTCTCACACACATTCTCTTCCACCTTTTTTCATTTCATTCCTACATGCCAATTCTTTCTGCATTTGCTTTCGTAGTAGCATTCTGATTTCTCCTAACCAACAACCTATAGTTTGCTCACATCCGTTACACACATGACGAACACACATACAACAACCATTCTGATATTTTTTTGTTTTTTTTTTCTTTTCAACTGACTCTCACAACATTCAGTCTTACTTTACTCAATGTCCCTTCTTCGGGAAAATCATGATATTTGATCAGCTTTTCTATGTCTAGCATACACTTATGCCCATAATTATTTTTCATTTGACCGAAAACTGGTGTTTAAAAATGAGCTAGCTTACTGTTTGGTGATCCCATATTGGTTGATTTCTATCTCTTCTGGATTTCCTTCGACGCACGTCTAATAATCTGTTAAACGTCTTCAACAGATCCGATTTTGTCACCTCAAATCGGCAAGGTTAGCAAAAATGCTCTGTAATTACGGCTTACTCAAAATCTTCTCGTGAGTGCTTTCCAGCGCTCGATTGATTCTATTTCACCTTAATCAGCTGTGGCTCTTCCGTCCACCTACGAGCTAGTTTTTCGGTATAAAATTGACTTGACTTCCTCAGGTTACAATTTACCCCTCGAAAACCTTCTCTGCTCGCACCAAAAAGATAGTCTCAGCCACTATGGTTCACTCACAGTCATATCGAATTACACCACACAAAATAAACAATTTACAGTCTCTTACCCAAGATGCTTTTACTGCCACCGGGTTCTTTCTGATCTCAGCCGAGTCACTCTGGCCCTGAAAGCATTTTTGGCTCTTCTCTCTCAATTTTCGAGGTAAGACCAGAGCTTGGTGCTCTGAGATGATCACTTCGTCAAATCCGCTCAGGACCAGAAGAAACCGCCGTGAGATCCCATATTCTGACACCAAATTGTTGTGGCAAAAACAATTACTAACAAAATAGCATCACAGAGTAAGAGACAAGGAATCAAATTATATTTAAGGAAAGAAGTTTATTTAGTTTTCCTCCTTAAAGAGGTATGTTCATGTTTCAGCAGCTACCCTGAAATACAACAAAACCTGAAATCACACTGGAAACAGACAGCCTTATTATACTGTTATCACCCCCACTTCTTGCAGGTTTTCCTTAAACCAAACCTAGATGTATTCAGAAAGAACAATGGTCCTTCTAACCCCCCTGGGCTTTTATTATCTTCACATCTGTGAGGTCAAAACCCCCCTGTCTTTCCTGCACTGAAGAGTTCAAAGGCTCTTTCTGATCATTTGTTTTTTTTTACTGTGTGTTTGTGTGCCTTCACACAACAAGACCCCCGTGAGGCCAAAAGTACTAACCCCTCTGTCTTTCCTGATTAAATTAAAGCCCTAAAGACTTCAAAGGCTCTCTGTTTTACTGTGTGATGTCTTTGTTGCATTTCAGGTGACATACCTAAAGAGAAAAACATTAATTTTCCCACAACAATGTTTTCTCTGAACATGTCGGTAGAAATTTGAAGTCGTGCCAGAAACCTCAGTAAGAGTTGTTTTGCAAAATTTGCAATCCGCAGAGTGTTTCTTTTTACCGGATGTCTTGCAAATAAATTCTTTATGATTTTCGTAAGCAAAACAAATTATTGCTGACTTTGAAGACATCGTCTTAACCACATTGATATCCAGTGAGTGATGTGTGCGTTTCGTCTGCAAGCATAAGATGATATGCTACTTCTGCCTGCCGGTGTGGTGCAGTAAAATGACAGACCGGGAGACATTAATTAATTTCTCATCTCAATTTTATGCTGGTTTTATTGTTACACATGACGCAGACTCGACTGTACTCGGAATATTTTCCGAGTCCAAAATGTTCAAGTCCGTGTCAAGTCCGAGTACAAATTCACCCGAGTGCGTGACAAGTCCGAGTTCATTCAAAATTGGGCTCGAGTCCTAGTCCAAGTTCGAGTACCCCAACTCTACAAAAAGACATTCAAGAATAAAACCTTCTGACATTGTTCTTTGGAGAGGAACTCCATCTTTGAGTTGATCTGAATCTCAGTTGAATCTGCTGGTTTTGAAGATGAAGATGAACTTTATCACTGTTAAAACTTTAGATCATGTTTTCTTTCTAAGTTGTCAGTCACTTGTAAATGCCAGATTTACCAGATGATGATATTCACTGCTTGTCATATTGTGTCCGTTGGGTGTTGAGGCCACAGCATCAGATCTGAAAGTGCTGGATTTGAAGATGATCTGCTTACTGTGAATGTTTTTTGTATGACTGCAAAGAGAGGCTGAATGATTGAAACGCTTCCCACATGCAGTGCAGTGATATACCCCAACTCTAGTAAAAGGTGAGCGGATTTGTTTTCCTTTTTCAGATAAAATCACACAAGGTTCCCTAATGGTTAAGGGCCATCTCGCCGAATTGTTCAAACTGACACAGGCAGAGTGAAAGACTGGATTTTTTCGATCAGGTAGGGTAAAGTGATTTCAAAACATTTCAGCTGGTTTATATATATGGTGTATATATTATTTATCTCGTATAAGATGCATTTGCATTTGTAGTTGCGCTGCAGTAAAGCGCTTCATGCCTCTCGCCGCTTCTCACTCCAGTCCAGCGGGGGGCGCTAAACACATGCGTTTGTTTGCCAAACAACATTAAACCTCAGAGGAAGAAGATTAGTTTCAGCTGAGCAGAGTCTTCTGAGGAGAGTTCAGCAGCTCGCGGTATTTCTCATATTTACACAACTATCAAACACACTTTATACAGTCTGTTTAAGCCACATCTTACAGACTCATGTCTGTGTTGTTTTCATCCGCTTCAGCGCTACTTGTGCGTCTTTCTGCTGAAATAAACATTTAGTGCAGCAGCAGCAGCATGTGAGGAAAATATGAGGAATTAAAAAAGACGATTTTGTGAGCTTTTATGCGTTCATGCGATTGTTTCTATGTTTGTAGCGAGAACTGCTGCTGAATGTCAAGTTAAACATNGGGTGGGTGGGCCGGGGATGATCTGAATGCGTGTAATAGTGTTTAGGTCTGGACATCTGAGGCTCATCAATAGCCAGAGCTGCTGAAAATACTCTTTATTTCATCTCAATAGCTGCTGCTTTCTCCTCATGTATTATGCTGATGTCTTCAGATCTGCTGTGAATGGACACTTAAAGCTAAAACAGTGTCAAAGGCTTGCAACTGATTATTTTAACAGAACAATTCAACAGCTCAACATAAACCATGAGAAAACATGAGATCAAGCATGAGAACTTGCAGCAGAACACTATTATTATTATTTTTCTCTTCTAACCAACTCTTCATTGCGCCTTAAATCATCATCGTTCGTGACGGGTTTATCAGCGTTTTTGGACAATTCGGTCTGTATGGTATACATTGTCTTATTTTACTTGCTAAATATATTCAGAATAATTTTGATATTTGTTTCCTTTTTAATTAAAATTGATTTCACATTATTAAAACTTTTAATGCCTCCCACATGTTCACTGGTAGTGAAGCTCCGCCCACACTGCAACACATCATCAGTGAAGCTCCTCCCACAGTAGTTCAGCAATAAATGCTGGAATATCTCCATCAGTTCACAAGTGAAGACGAGCATCTAATCATCAGGAAGAGCTGAAATCTGTAAAGACTGAGTTTATTAAAGAGGATAGAGAGAAGATGAGAGATCCAGAACCCTGCAGATTCAAACACACTGAATATACTGAAGAACTAACAGGTTGGTGTTTGTTCTTCATTAATGAGGCTGAATGTTATAAAGCTTCAAACAGTATTAGATTTGTTGGAAAAATCTTTAGAGCTGTTGAATAATCGAGAGGAAGCATCATATAATAAGAGACACTTTCTATGATATGGGTACTTTTTTAACAAAATTAATGTATGTTATATAACTTTGTTGTTGATCAAACATATTTAATAGTTCTCTCTGTAGAAGCATGGGATTTGTGTCTATAATACTTACAAATAGTTAAAGTTTCAGAGAGACATATAATTTATAAAAATGCATCAAACCAAAAATACTATATATATATGTGTGTGTGTGTTTACATCAGGGTGCATTTTTGTCTGCTTTCACATTTAACTGAAAATAAACCATTTTTACTTTTATTTCAGAGTTAAATGAATAAAATGAGAGAGAATGAAGAACTTAGTTGAATTGTGGAAGAATCATGTCAAAAGAGAGAAAAACACCCTTGGAGTTGCTCTCAAACCAATAAGTGAAAGGAAAAGATTTAAAGAAAAGAAGAGCCAAGAAATCTTTCACCTGCACTCAGTGTGGAAAGATTTCAACAACGGCACACATCTTGATGTTCACCTGAAGTTCACCTGGAGAGAACCGTCACCTGCACTCATGTGGGAAGAGTTTTAACAGCAAACATACTCTTGATGTTCACATGAGAGTTCATACTGGAGAGAAACCATTCACTTGTGATCAGTGCGGGAAGAGTTTTCATTCATCATCACACCTTATCAACACATGAAAGATCCCACTGAGAGAAACCACACACATGTGATCAGTGCAGCAAAACATTTTTGAGGACTTCAGACCTGAAGAAACACCTGAGAGTTCATATGAAGGAGAAGACACATTCATGTTATTTGTGTGGAAAGAGTTTTTCATGTTTACATAGTTTGAAATTACATCAGAAAATACATGACTGCTGTGAGAGAGTACATGTGCTTGTGTGTGAAATGACACTTTTACCTACACAAGCAGCTGTTTTAAACGACATTAGATGAGGCCACACTGGATGAGAAACCTTACAGTTGTCACAGCTGTGATGGAAGTGGTCAGTCAGCTCATCGAAGTCGGGGAAAAACACCTGGCTTGTTGATTGTCACACTGAGAGACACCGTGAGACACGTTGCAGCGTGCGGTGTGTGGGGAAGTGGTGGTCGATGCTCAAGTCATCTTCTCTACACAGTCTCGACAGGAGTGTCACGAGCGTATCACATAAGGGGTAGAGTTTTCGGTGGGGTCAGATCCAGCACTTTCAGATCTGATGCTGTGTCCTCAACAAATCCTCATCAAACGTAATTTATTCCAAGTGCACTCTTTTATCTGGGTCATGAACGATGCCCCATTCACGAATGAATCTCTCTTTTGAGTCGATTCTGTTCAAGGTCTTGAATAAAGAAGCCTGCAAAACGGTGTGCATTTGTTCACGAATCACTTTGAATGATTTGTTCAGTTCCCTGCACGCACTGAATCATCTGAAGGGGTTTCTCATTAGTACCTGGATATTTAAGAACAGGGAGAACATAAAGACCTTCAGACAATTGAAGCTAAATCTGTAAATTCTGCTGTTGGCCTGCGCTGAGGATCTTTATTAGCTGAACACTGTGTGTCGTCTGTGAACGACTCCACAGGAATACATTTGATTTCATTTAGGTGATATTTTGTAGTAGTGCTATAAGAAGCTGTCATGTGAAATGTGTAAAGTGAAATTAATGAAAGGTGTTGATCTCGCAGTTTCATTTATGGTAGATTTGCTTTATTACATTACATCAAATTTATTTTTGAGCGCAGTCTGCAGTGCTGTGCATTATAACTAATCACAGAGAAAATGCAGAACTCCGTTTTAGACTGAAGTCAGGAAGCGCTGTATTTCTTTAAGTTATTTATTCCCAGTTTGAATAACCGTTTTGTTTCTCATGCTGCTGAAATAACAATATTGTGAAGTCTTGATTGTCTAATCTGTAAAATGGAAATCATAAACAGTTCATGCTTTTCCCCTTGAAACAACACAGATACAAATCAGTCATTCATATGCTATAAAATATGAAATGTTTTTAATGGTACAAGCGTGTGTGTAGTCTGTGGATGTTGACAGATTAAAATTGCCAGACTAGAACACACTGAATAATATCTCATATCAAGCAGGGGTGTTGTGGTTTAGGTGTTGTGGGCGTGAAGGACACGTGTGTTTCGTAAGGTTTCAAGATTGGCCAATGATGGAGTTGACACTTAACACAAAGTCATATTTTTGTGGTTCATATGTGTTCTGATAATTTTTGAATCATTTGTTAAGATGTTTAAATGTGAATATTAAGATCCTGGTGAATGTAAATGGATAGAGGTAACAACTAATTGATTTATGTGTTCATATAACTGTTTTTAAAAGTTATATTTTAAAAGTTACCGTGTTACCATAGCAGATGCACAGCAGACATAACTGTTCTGAGACGAGAGAAAATAGATCGTTTGTGTTCCAATGATATATCAAAATACTTAAATATGAATCTTGAATAAAAGCTTTATAAACAGTAACATACTCACTGTTTGTTTAATACAGTAATTGATTGATTCGGTGGTTTTGATAGTTAAAATGATTCAGGTTTTTGTCATCACCGTCAGGAGATTTCGAATCATAATTATGGTATTTTATATTTGTTGAGGAATTGTTGGTCACATGTGAAAGTGTAATCTGTCTGCTAACATGAGGATGTGTTTTGAAATGTTAAAAACAGCTTGATCTCTGAAGCTTTCAACTCTATGGGCAGACAGATGATGTGCACAGAATTATGTCTCCTTTGTTTGAACACAGAGTAGCAGTGATTATTGACTGTTTTGAGTCTTCATATGAAACCATCCAATCTGAAAGCACATGCTTGAATCTTTTGTAGAACTGTAGTGTAGAAATGTGCTGATGTATCGCTCATACAATTGTATATATGTAATTCTAAATGTATGTAACTTTGTTTACATCAATTGTGCCCATCTACAGTTTAATAATGCATTTTGTGTTGATGCTTTATCCAGTCTTGCTTGAACAATAAAGCATGTACAGTTACATTTTTAAAAATGTGCTTTTCTTTATTGTCTTCTTGTAATCAACACCTTCTCGACAACCACGGTAAGTGTGAATACCATAGTTTGTTTTTTGTATTTATTTATTTATTTTAATAAATGCCCCACCTTGGCGACGGGCCTGAAGGGTCTCTATTTTGGGTATGTGTTTCTATTATGCATGTGCACTGATTGATGTGTTTATTAGTTATGAGTTCTGGGTGTTTATAAGTGGTGACAATTCTCCTGAGGAGCAGTGTATAACCTAATGTTGTTAGATGCTATCTATACTATCTCCTGGTTTTGAAATCGTGCTTAAACCCTTATCGATTCAGAGGTGTACCTTTTCATGTGTAATACAATGTGTTGCAGCGAATCTCGTCCATCTATGTTCCTGCTAAGGATTGCTACGTTCATGATACTGATATCGTAACTGTTCTATCACACAATAGAAAAGTCCATCTAGAAACGCATATTCAAATAAATACCAAATGTGAAAATGCTAGAGCAACACTTTGGCTGGTTGTAAGAATGTACATGATTACTTCAACCTAACAATCAGTGTTCTTACGCTGGATGTTTTCCTCATTAAAAGTCGTATGATTTTCCTATTAATTCAGTATAATAAGGGGAGCACTATGAATAGCAATGATGGTTGCGCGGTGGGCTCACTTCTCATACATCAGGATCATCCATCTCTGTTTATACCGTCTATCAATGTGTAAACTTATAATAATGTATTACTAGAGTCATGTGGACTTAACAGACACATGCACTCAGCAGCCATAAAGTCCTCAAGACACATTAGATTTTAGCCCAGGGCTTGTTTAATACCAGGTTCAGATACCCATCCCTTCTTACAAGAGAAGCAAATAACGATCAGTTGCAAAGCTACATGACAGAGTATTTCTTGCATCTGCGTTTTCTGAATACATAATTTATGGAAGAATGACTAGTCATTTTAAAAACAACAGTGAAGAAAAAGGTTAAAAAATAAATCTCAGTCTCTCTTAAAAGTGTCATAGTCGCCTGTGACCTCGTATCAGCTTCCTGGAACAACAACGTATGTTGTAACAGCTGGGTTTCTTCATGAAAGAGACAGCAAACCAGTGACAGTGACACATATGCATTATAAGACAATTGAACATAATATGAAACTTATAAGAGAACACAATGATATAATTTATATGATGAAGCAATATGATACACAATAATAAAACTTTGTGACATTGTTCTTTGGAGAGGAACTCCATCTTTGAGTTGATCTGAATCTTGCTCCACAACTGTCGAGGAATGATACAGTCTTGTCAAGTTGGGATTTTGAAATGAAGATGAACGTATATTCATACGTGATTAAAAACTTAGATAAGGGTGGTTCTTAAGCGTGGTCACCCACCGATGTCATCTTGTATATTACAGCTGATGTAATGACAGATTTATCCAGATGATATTTTTTTTATTGCTTGATGCATTATTGTGTCACATTTGGTGAGGACACAGCATCAGATCTGAAAGTGCTGGATCTGAAGATGATCTACTTACTGTGATAGTTTTTTGTATGACTGTGTAGAGAAGATGAATTATTGAAACACTTCCCACATGCAGTGCAGTGATACGGTTTCTCTCCAGAGTGAATCCTCTCGTGTGTTTTAAACACTTTGCTAGTAAAAGTCTTTTCACACTCAAAGCACATGTACTCTCTCACACCAGTGTGTATTTTCTGATGTTCTTTCAAATATTGTAAACATGAAAAACTCTTTCCACACAAATAACATGAATGTGGCTTCTCCTTTGTATGAACTTTCAGGTGTTTCTTCAGCTCTGAAGCCCTCAAAAATGTTTTGCTGCATTGATCACATGTGTGTGGTTTCTCTCCAGTGTGGATGTTCATGTGATCCTTAAGGTGTGATGATCGTGTGAAACTCTTCCCGCACTGATCACATGTGTGCGGTTTCTCTCCAGTGGGGTGATCCTCTTCGGTATTTTAAGGTCTCCTGACTTATTGAATTTCTTGTTGCAGTGCTCCTTTGTATTAACTTTCTGGTGCTTCTTCAGGACTAAAGGACAAAAAAAAACAAAAAACGTTTTACCACATTGATCACAAGTGAACGGTTTCTCTCCAGTGTGGATTATCTCATGTGTTTTCAGGATTCCTGAACGGTTGAATCTCCGTGTTTCGCGTGGTGCACACTTGTACAGTTTTCACTGCAGGTAATACACTCTCATGTGAACATCAAGACCATTTTTGTGTGTGAAACTCTTTCCACGCTGAGTGCAGGTGAAATATTTCTTGGCTCTTCTTTTCTCTAAATCTGTCTGTTTGGTTTGAGAGAAACTCAAAAGTTTTTCTCCAGTTTAGAAGTGATTTTTCTCCTCGACTTCACTCAATTCTTCATTCTCCTCGTTTTCTTCAATCAACTCATTTTTCAGTAACTCGTAAAAAGAGAAATGAAGTGAAACCTGATGTCAAGTAGACAGTTGCTATACAAAATTTTTGTAATTTTAATGTATTTTTATAAACTATGCGCCTTTGAAACTTTCAATGAATGAGGAACATTGATCTTCAAATTATTAATATTAAAACATTATAGCCACAAATCCCATGTTTATATAGGGAGAACTAATACATTTGTTTGATCAACTACACAATTATCTAACAAATTTTGTTGTAAAAAGTACTTCTACTCTTATTTGCAGCTTCATCTAAATCAGGTTTTCAAACTGGGGTACGTGAACAAAATACTGAAATGTGCCATTATTTTAATTATATTGCACTCTTAATTCATCTGAAAATGTTTTTGTAAATCATGAAACGATCATATCATTAGTAAATTATTAATAATTATTTGATTTATTATAAATCACAAATTTTCACAATTTTGTTTCTCTAACAAAGTGTATATGTGACCTGTGCTGGCAAAATTTTCCAAATTTAGTTATTTTTATGTTCACATTTTCCATTAAAAGACCTTCAGAATGATGCATGATTTGTTGGAATCGGACGATAAATGACTGAGCTACACGCGTTTGAAGTCGATAGAGTCAGCAAAGTCAATTTTGAGAAAAATTGAGTTAAAGGGGTCATATGATGCGATTTCAATTTTTCCTTTCTCTTTGGAGTGTTACAAGCTCTTGGTGCATAAAGAAAATCTGTAAAGTTGCAAAGACCAAAGTCTCAAATCCAAAGAGATATTCTTTAAAAGTTAAGAGTCAACCACGCCCTACCAAAATGGCTGGTTCTAACACGCCCCCACATGTCTACATCACTATGTGGGAAGATTTGCATACGCCACCCAAATGTTCATGTAAAGAAAGAAGGCGTAACTTTTATTCTCACTGTTGTATTGTTGTTGCCGCTGCCGCCATGTCGTGAAGAGACTGTGTGCTTCGTTGTGAAAGCGAAACTACTTTGTTTGGTCTTCCAAAAGAGGACGATATCCGCTTCGTCATACCTGGAGCCTAGAGCTGATCCGTGCTGGTCACAGAGGAAACACATCAACTTTCAGGATTTCACCGTGACCAAAGCGGAATCCGCCGCCGGGGTCCCGTCACATGTGGTTTGCCGCTCTTTGAATCGTCCGGGATCACGCGGGGCCGCAGTTCCCCGCCCGTGCCCGTAGCGCGCTCAGCTCACTCTAAGCCGGGGCTTCCGCTCACTCTAGCCCGGTCTCAGCTCACTCTATCCCGGCCTCAGTGCATGCTAAGCCGGGGCTTCCCCTCACGCTAGGCCGCTGTGTTTTTCGTTGTGAAAGCGAACTACTTTGTTTGGTCTTCCAAAAATGGACATGACTAGAAATCAGTGGTTAAGTTGTATTTACAACACTGTTCCAGAAAAGTTTAACCCAATTAAATATCCAGATGTGTGCAGCGCATTTTATGGAGGACTGTTTACTGATCCTGGGAGAGTAACGTTAAGACTAAAATGCCGGCAGTTCTGACTCTCAGTCTTTAAGTACGTTTTCATTTAAAGGATTTTTCACTGATGATTCAAACGCGAGTTTTTGGGCAGTAGAGTAGCACCTGTTGTTTGTCATTTCTCTGATCACAATGCAGACATGGTTTTATGTTACGCAGCGCGATGCAATGCAACGCAACGCGTAAAAAGACAGTATAAGTCATTATAATCAGTAATTATGTCCCCACTGGATGCAACAAATGCCTCGTTTGTAATGGGTTTTAATGTTTTTGTCTCGTCGCTCCGGGACACGGCATCACAGTATGGTGAGGGGCGTAACATTTCCGTCTCACGCTTGAGGTATTCGGCCAATCACAACGCACTGGATAGCTGGCCAATCACAGCACACCTCGCTTTTTCAGATCGATAAGCTTTGTAAAAATCGACACATTTCAAAAAGGCAGGGCATAGAGGAGAAACAATAATGTACAGTATGTGGAAAATAATGTGTTTTTTAAACTTTAAACCGCATAAACACATTTCATTACACCAAATACACCAAATAATGTTCTTTTTAGCAGCATCATATGACCCCTTTAAAGTTTTCTGAAGGTTACAAAGCAAAATCACCGAGCAACATTGCAGCTTTTCCTCCAGAACAGATGCAAACAGTAGAACAAATATAAGAAAGAAACAAATGCATTACTTTTTTTTTTGCATCTGAACAAAAGCATTCAAGTTAGAAAAACAAATAATCAAATGTAAAAATTCCTTTACTGTGTTTAATGTGACAAATGAATAGATTTTTAAAACTACAAAAGCAGTTCAGTCAAGAGCAGCGAGTGTTTCCCTTTTTTCTTTTATTGTTTAACAGTAATGAGATTAACAGTAATGAGATTAACAGTAATGAGGCATCCTATAGTAAGGCCTACTGTGATGCACGGATCTTATATGTTACACATCAGATGTTTTTTCCCCAACAGTTCCCCGAACGTTCACTTAAGACATAACAGATTATTCAATTCAATTCAAGTTTATTAGTACAGTGCTTTTCACGATACAAATCATTGCAAAGCAACTTTACAGCAAATTAAGTTTCTAAAATATATAGTGGTAGCTTATCAGTGGTGACTGTCAGTTAATGTACATATGGCAGAAATGTACGGAAAAATCAATTAAAGACGTAATCAAACAGATGATGAACACTTATGTTTGCATGAATACTTAAATACTGTAATTCTGTGTATATGTGTATATTTATCGGGATCACACGCTTCGGATGACAGTCAGCACGAGAAGCGAGCATAGAAAAGGTACTCCTCTTTTCGTAAAATTGTTTTTTGGTGAAAACCTCAAAATCGACTAAAATCAGCATTTTTCACTTTTTTGGCCTGTAGCTCAAAATTATCCCGTGCGCATTCCGACTTATTTTGCCAGCACGGGTCACATATAGGGATATGCTGGTATCAAACTTTCATGTTGCAATTAATTGCTAATGCTTTTATCACAGTATACGGTATGATCACGATATTGAAATTTTTTTTTTTTTTAAAGTGCTGTCATAATACAGTATAACAGGTTTAATAACTTTTTTCTTATAACAAATATAACGTCTCAGGTTACTTATGTAACCATGGTTCCCTGAGTAGGGAACGAGACACTGCGTCCTCTAGGGGTCGCTATGGGGAACGCCTCGTCGTGACCCGTGTCTGAAGCATACATTGAAAAAACACCAACTCGTTGGCCGGCGACAGCCATGACGTCACTACCGGTGCGACTATAGTATAAATAGGCGCCGGGAGCTACACATCATTCACTTTTTCGTCTGAAGCTTGAGTCCGCAGCATGGCAAGAAACCTAGAGTATGCAGTGTCTCGTTCCCTACTCAGGGGAACCATGGTTACATAAGTAACCTGAGACGTTCCCTTTCATGGGAACTTCGAACTGCGTCCTCTAGGGGTCGCTATGGGGAACGGTATACCCACGCCACCATGCTGAGGGGAGTGCATGCCAGAACCATGGCGAGCACTAAGTACCAACTCTACCATATTGCTATGGGAGTCGCCCCTGGGACGTTAGACGGCTGTCAGTGACGTTATTCCCTACGGCCAAAGGCCTAGGCTACATGCCCCAAATACTTACCTGTTACCCACAGAGTGTTTTCTGCAAGATCTCCAGCACTCACTCAGATGATGAGGCATCACCTCTTGGAACCTCAAGAGATCCTCTCCGAGCTTCCTCGAACTGGAGCACACGACAAAGTCTCTTTTCAGAGAGGTGGAGGGCAGAGAGACCCCGTCTGGTGAACACCGCTGCGGCACAAGAAAATGTGGCAACACACATCTGCCAACAGTGTGGGAGCAATCCAGCTGCTGTCCGGTGTTGTGACTGTCAACAACGCTCCTTCTTCTGTGCTGAATGTGACGTCAGCATGCACACCAGACATGTTCTCCATGACCGAGATGCCATGACTGCTGGATTCTACCAGCCATTGCCTCCAACAACTTTTGTTGTAGATAAGGCTCTTTCCCATTGTGGTAAGTTCTGGTTTGTGACTGTACAACATAAATATTATTCTGAGAATCGTTAAGCCTTATAAGCTTTGATATTTAAATAATGCCTTTTTGTCTCATTTCATATTGTATTTATGTGGATACTCCGTGTCAGTCAGCTTTTTGAGCATCTCGTATACTTTTTCAGCAATGTATTACATGACCATTGAGACATTACAATGTTATACTACTCAGTCAATACAAATTATCTTAATTCACATGTTTGATCTTTTTCAGTGCGGCTTGTACCTGTGGAGATTCCTGACAACATTTGTGGTTGTTCAGCAGAGTCATTGAGGGTCAGCCCAGGGAAGACTATTGCTGTGATCACAATGAATGGTAAGGGTGTGAAGATAAAATCTATACATGCTCTACTCCCATAAGTTTGGCACGGGTCTGTATGTAAAATCTACACATGACTTTTGAGTAATGTTTAAAAAGTATACAAAGTAGTGTAAAAAATTGTTTAAAGAATCCAAACCCTGATTAATCACATAAGGTTTACATTAAAGTGGATGTGTTTTTGATTTTTCTAGGACGATATGATCTAAGCATGCCTGAGTTGAGATGTGAGGCATGCCAAGCCACTTGGGCTGCTGGAGTGGTCGACCTAAATCGAAGTGACTACTGGCCTGCGACCCTTCACTTTGCCACAATTTATGCCACAGATGTCTTTTTTTCATTTGAAGAAATGAAGATGGCAGCACCAGGACTGTCCTGCCAAGCATGTTTAAGAATACTGGATCAGTGAACTGTCCGCTTTGGTCGTGTGAGTATTGAATTGATTTATCCTACAGTATTGTTAATGTCTTTGTATTGAGGGTTGAAAAGCTGTTTGATGCTAATGTATTTGTTGTACGTTATTAGCTGTTGGTTTCCTTCATTTTAATAGACTTGCAAGATCTCCACAGACAGTTTTCAGAAAGTTTTTTTGAGTGGGAGGCTGTGCGATATGAGGTGGACAAAATCTGCAAGGAAGAGCCCTTCATCTGTCCTGCGTGCACCCCAGTTATGCTGGCAGTTTCAGTAGATGGAAACCGCAAGCATTACCGTTTCAAGAATGCAGCTAGGTATTCCAAACTGTGTATAATGTCACACTGTTGAAACAATATTAATAAGAAAAAAATCTCTTCAGGGTTTCTGCAAACTTGAACAAGTTAAATTTAAGACTTTTTAAGACCTTTTTAATACCACCTTATATGAAATTTAACACCTAAACCTGTAATGGAAATACACATTTTATTACATACATATATGTAATATTTAATGTGTATAAATTAAAAAGAAAACAAAATATCAATGCTGTAATAAACGGTATTTATTACTATGATATACAGTGAACTTTTCATGTCAGCAGACAATATTTTTTGGTGGAGTGAACAATTTATTCTGAAGCAATATTTTCATCAGTGTTCTATCAGCTTTTACATACTTAAATCTGCATATTTACCTTTACAAAGGCCTATTTTAACCTTTTTAGATGTATGCATCATCTTACATGTCAAATTACAGTGGGGAAAAAAATATTTAGTCAGCCACCAACTGTGTAAGTTCTCCCACTTAAAAAGATGAGAAGCCTGTAATTTTCATCATATGTATACCTCAACTATGAGAGACTAAATTAGAAAAAAAAATCCAGAAAATCACATGTAGGATTTTTAAAGAATTTCTGGCAGATTATGGTGGAAAATAGTATTTGGTCAATAACAAAATTTCATCTCAATACTTTATTATATACCCTTTGTTGGCAATGACGGAGGTCAAACGTTTTCTGTAAGTCTTCACACACTGTTGCTGGTATTTTGGCCCATTCCTCCATGCAGATCTAAAGTAATGTTTTGGGGCTGTCGCTGGGAAACACGGATTTTCAACTCCCTCCAAAGATTTTCTATGGGTTGAGATCTGGAGACTGGCTAGGTCACTTCAGGACCTTGAAATGCTTCTTACAAAGCCACTTGGGCGGTGTGTTTGGGATCATTGTCAATGCTGAAAGACCCAGCCACGTTTCATCTTCAATGCCCTTGCTGATGGAAGGAGTTTTCACTCAAAATCTCACGATACAATGGCCCCATTCATTCTTTCGTTTACAAGGAACAGTCGTCCTGGTCCCTTTGCAGAAAAAAAAACCCCAAAAGCATGATGTTTCCACCCCCATGCATCACAGTAGGTATGGTGTTCTTTGGAAGCAACTCAGCATTCTTTCTCCTCCAAACATGACAAGTTGAGTTTTTACTAAAAAGTTATATTTTGGTTTCATCTGTCCATATGACATTCTCCCAATCCTCTTTTGGATCATCCAAATGCTCTCTAGCAAATTTCAGACGGGTCTGGACATGTTCTGGCTTAAGCAGGGGGACACGTCTGCACTGCAGGATTTGAGTCCCTGGCGGCGCAGTGTGTTACTGATGTTAGCCTTTGTTACTTTGGTCCCAGCTGTCTGCAGGTCATTCACTAGGTCCCCCCGTGTGGTTCTTGGATTTTTGCTCACAGTTCTTGTGATAATTTTGTCCCCACGGGGTGAGATCTTGTGTGGATCCCCAGATCGAGGGAGATTATCAGTGTTCTTGTATGTCTTCCATTTTCTAATAATTGCTCCACAGTTGATTTCTTCACACCAAGCAGCTTACCTATTGCAGATTCAGTCTTCACAGCCTGGTGCAGGTCTACAATTTTGCTTCTGGTGTCCTTTGACAGCTCTTTTGTCTTGGCCATGGTGGAGTTTGTAGTGTGACTGTTTGAGGTTGTGGATAGTTGTCTTTTTTACTGATAACGAGTTCAAACAGATGCCCTTAATACAGGTAACCAGTGGAGGACAAAGGAGCCTCTTAAAGAAGAAGTTACAAATCTGTGAGAGCCAGAAATCTTGCTTATTTGTAGGTTACCAAATACTTATTTTACAGAGGAATTAACCAATTAATTCTTTAAAAATCCAACAATGTGATTTTCTGGAATTTTTTTCCTCATTTTGTCTCTCATAATTGAGGTAAACCTATGATGAAAATTACAGGCCAGAGGTCGACTCATCTTTGGTTTATGTGGGAGACGTGCAGGCATTGGTGCGTGACTACATAGCTGATTTTTTTGCGCCCAGCTGGTATGTAAATTATACCAATCTTAAATCTAATATACAGCTAGAGGGCTGCTACCAGTCCGATTAAATAAAGCGGGTATAGTACCTGCCGATTAACCGAATAGATTACAACTGCAATAATAATGTTATGAGATTATGTTTTAAATGCATGATTAATGGACAGTGACGACCAATAAAAATGTTGAGGGGAAAAATGCATACTTTTCAACAAACTTCTCAACTGAACGACCCGTACTTGACTGTGTCAGTCAGTCAGCTGTTGAGTGTGTATTACATGGGCTGGTATCTTAAGGACTTTCGTGGACAGCTGACTCCTAAAGTTTTTGACATTCTTCATATTCTGTGTGGTGGTCAGATAAGTTTAAATAGATTTTTACCTTTTATAGGCATTTTACCTTTATAAAGCCATTTTTCTATAAGTGTGCATTATCTTTTGAGTCAAATTCTTACATTTAATCAGTGAAAAGATAAGACATTTGGGCTGTTAGCAAGCAAATGAAATCAGTATCAACAAATTCATCTTTGCAATCCAGACATATTGTAAATGTATGTAATAGATGTATTTACACCATAGACTATAGATTTACACACAGTTTAATGCAGGACATGAATGCATTTAACCTGCAGTTACAAATGCATAAATGTTTTGATATATTAAACATAAAACATTGAATACTGATATTTGAAATTACTTAAAAAAATGAAAAGATACTTTAAATGTGAAATTAAAACCGCCAGTAGGTGGCAGTAAGTCACTGTTAATAAGTGAGTCATTGCGACTGAACCGAATCATTTAAACAGTTGATTCAATCAGGAACGAAACACCGTCATGTTGCTCAGAGACGCAAAACAGCGCTGTGGCTTTGTTTGGAATTATTTTTGTTGGCGAAATAGTGCAAAAACAGGCAATATGGTGTCTAAAACGTAAGTCTCTTAATAAAACTTCTAGTTTATTGAACTGTTGTAAAAAATCAATATCACATTTCTATATAGTAATTTTTGGAGAAAAAAAGGCACTCTTCCGTGTGAACTTGAACTATATGAAGTGGTATAAATATACATATTTTCTGCCCCCATGTCTTGAATTTGTGATCATTCTGAATGTATTTTAATAGACTGAATCATGCAGTGAAAGAGCGCACTAGACTTCACGTAATGCGTGCACTCTGTAGCTGTTTTGAATGTTTTTTTTTGCGTCGTGAGAATATTGAGCAAAATAGCTCACTTGTCATGGTGTTATTTAACTATATCATGTTACGAATAAACTAAACATTTTGAAATTTTTACCTCAGTACCTTCTGAGTTTATGTGTGCTGTCACGCTAATTTGTTCTGAAGTCTCGAGACAAACACAGTGAGCCTCAGCGCGAGCTTGTATTCTGCTAACTTACTGCAATTCTCTCTGATGACGCAGTAACTTACCGCGGGTTTCTTCGGTCTGTCCAATGATTGTAAAGTCATTAGGGTCCGTCGACTAAAATGTTTGAGGCTGTAATGGAACCACAAAGATTTAAGCACGCCAGTCGAATCCGAATTTAAGAATTTTTAAGACATTTTAAGGACCCGCGGATACCCTGTTAAGGCTTTTGGCAGGCAGTTTTCGGGGGAAGATTATCATAGGGTGCATGATCCTTTAGGACCAAGAACATTTTTTAACTTTATATATTTTATTTTCATTTTATACTATATTTAAGTGACGCGTATTAAACTCTTATATCTGGTCATATTATTCCTTGTATATTTATGTACTTTGTGTTTGTTTTTTTTTTTTTCATCAACTTGTAATATTTTAAGCTGCTGTCAACACTACAGTAGTAAGTAAATATCTACCTCATCTGATCATTTAAAAATTTCAATTTTATATGCATATTTAATATTTTTTTATGATTTGATAAACTCAGATAGAAATATTAATAACTGGCATACATTTTGGCCCATGATAAGTGTGGCTGACACAGAAAGTATAGTCCATACATTTATCACGTCTCGTCTTGATTACTGTAATGCTCTGTACAGTGGCGTGGGCGTGGCTTGCTCAAGCCCCTGCCCCTTTTGTCTCAAAGTGTGAAGTACCCCGCTCTTCTCGCAGCACGTTCTGACTCCCAACTCCTCACATATTGATGCTTGGTCAGGATCCCTTGGCCTCATTTCTTTAGCTTCACTTTTCGACATGCAGGGTACTTTATTGCTTTCAGTTGTTTGCCTTATTTTAATGGTTTGCAAGCATTTGTAAAAGTAGAAATCATTTAATATAAATGTATACTTTAATTGGAGCACATAACCCCACCCCTACCCTAAACCTACCTTTCCGAAGCCATACAATGTCTTTATGCGAAGAACAGAGTAAACCATAAGTGAAGTGATCTTGAAGTGATCATAATTTTTGAATTTGTGCTCAGACTGCACACAGGATCTGAGCATTACGGCGGATGGAGACCATTTTTCCTCTCACATATCAATCGTTTTGCCTCAAGAGTTAATTTTTTTAATAAATTATGAGTGTAGTTGTGTCTGCCTGTTATATCCTGTGTTTTATATTGGCAAAGAGTTCATAGTAAATAATAATAATGATTATTATTATAAATAACAGTACTCTTCTATACCATTTGCCACTAACAATAATAATAAACACAAAATAAAATATTTAGATTTGCTGGACATATTAGGCGGAGGTGGAGCGGTAGGCAGACTTTCCTTTACAGCGCTATCATGCAGCAGTATCTTTGCCACGAGTCTTCAAAACATGAGCAGCAGACAGGTAAGTTAACACAGAAAATGGACATTTATCCTAAAATAATGTTGTTGTAAACTTTGTGAATGCAAGTTATGTTAAACTGTCTAAAAGACAATGAGATTTAGTCTGTTAGACCTCTTTCTGAACTATTTATGCAACATTACCAGAATCCACTTCTAGAGTTGAGAGGTCATTTTCAAAGTCAAAACTTCTGAAATCCAGTCTTCGAAGTCTATGTACTGATGAGAGGCTCTCTGACCTTCTGCTACTCTCCATCAAGCCAGACATTCCAATTAATCGTGAGGAAGTCATTCAAATATTTAAAAAGACAGTAGAAAGATGAATACTGGTTTAAATACCGGTGATTTCACAAATAATTAAGTTTAAATTCTGTACAAAAAATTACATTTGGTTAAGTTCATTGAAGTAAAATTTTTTGTCTTTCTTTCTTTTTTTAGTGCCCTTTTTGGTCCTTCCACCTGTCCACGCCACTGGCTCTGTACTTGGGTCTGCCAAGAAGTCTTGACCCGGTACCAAAAGTCAGTAACAGGAAGTCTTGACCCGGGGTTTTTAGTATTACATACTAGACCCTGTCAACATTGGGTTGGTTCAACTCAAACAAATTAACCTCATAATAATATATATTTTTAAAATCGGAGGAAAGTGACAAGAAAAAAACCTGCAGTTACAATTTACAATGATGACTGATGCCACTCAGTTGCCCACAGACATGGTCAATTTAAGTCTTTTATAATTATAGCAGTTGAGTGAACTACCCATTTTGATATGAAGTATTGTAAGCCACATTGGGTCATGTACTAAATCATCCATCAGGACTTTCACCTCAGCTAAGATGAAAGTTCTGACGTCCATCACAATACAAACTCCAAAATTAGAAATCAGCAGATTTATTTGTTCATTAAACAAATTTGCATGCTATATTTCAAAACAAATCCACAAACTGATTATCAAAGCCTGCGAAACACTTGAAGAGTTAATTCACCTAATAATGAAAATTCTGTCATTAATTACTCACCCTCATGTCGTTCCAAACCCGTAAGACCTTTGTTCATCTTCGGAACACAGATTAAGATATTTCTGATGGAATCCGAGAGCTTTCTGGCCCTGCATAGACAGCAACGCAACTGTAATGTTCCCAGGTCCAGAAACATAGTAAGGACATCGGCAAAACAGTCCATGTGACATCAGTGATTCAACCATAATTTTACAAATCTACAAAAATACCTTTTGACTATTTTACAGTTGTCTACTACTCTCTCAGAATTCATCAGAATATCTTAATCTGTGTTCCGAAGATGAACGAAGGTCTTACGGGTTTGGAACGACATGAGGGTGAGTAATTAATGACAGAATTTTCATTTTTCCGTGAACTAACCCTTTAACAACAGTATACAGCAGCAAACAAGAACAAACAACTTAACTGAGCATCTTCTTTTTTCTCGACTGAATTGTATTGTGTACATGATTCTTAATGTCCATCCAGTGTCTCCTCTCAAGTGCCGATTCTGCCTCTATGCACTCTAGGCATTTTTCTTTGCCGGGAACTTTGGCCAAAGTAACGTAATTTCCCAGCTGCCGCCAAACAGCTTTTTTTCCCCCTATCACTCCAGGGCCTTCTTTCTGTTTTCTTCTGCAAGGCAGAACCTAAATAAACAGTTAACAGAAAAACACATTCCATCAAAGCCAAGAAATCATAGAATGATTGCAAGCATAGTGTAAGTATAGTTAGTAAGTACATGACTATGTTCAAGTAAGTCGGTCAGTAGGTAGGTGTGATTGCCAATTTCAATAAAAGCACTATGTATGCATGTCTTCATTTTTCTGTGTATTGTATTATTTTATATGTGCAATGAACTACACCTAGTAGTAGTCATTTTAGTAGTAGTCATTTTAGCACCAGTAACAGTAATTGTAGTAGCTTTTGCAGAAGTAGCAGAAACAGGTCTAGTAACAATTGTGAAAATAGCAGTTCTAATTTAAGTGGCAATAGTCTTTCTATTTTAGTCTTTCTAGCAGTTGAAACAATAGACAGTAGTTGCAATAGTAGTGATAGTAACATTTGCAGTAACAGTTGCAGTACTATTTGCTGTTGTAGTTTGTATAGTGGAATTTAAAGGAGTTAACCCTTTAGCAAGAACCCTTAATCCCTTTGAATACAAACATAAGTTTAGGCTCTCCTGAAAGCTAAGACTTTGTAGTTTCTGAGGGAAAGACCCCATACGGAAATGTAACATATGTACAGTAGATATATGTCCTGAGTAGTGTTGTCATATATGTACATTATAAGGCAATATATTATTATCACATATATACATCCTCAGGGTATATGAAAATAAGTTTATAAATCGTGCACTATTTGATAATGTACGTAGAACACAACTTTATTGACTATGCAACTAAAACAGAGAAACAAATGTTAATAATGACATTAGATGCAGATGGATCATGCAACTCTGGAAAGTCCATTACATTTAAAACGATCTTCTCCATCATGCTATGATTACTCTGATATGAGTTTAGTGAAATGTTTTATGATTGGTCGTTAATAATCTGTGTAATGACTAGTTAAAGCCACAGCAGCTTACAAAAAGTTAAAATATTTTTTTTATCTTCGGCGGCACCTGCCCTGAAGAGCTGTGCTCGTAGAAATGGAAGGATTTTGGGTGCACGAGAACTGCTTGCACAACACCTGCGCGCCGCCACTGCGCCTGATTTCCGTATGTCTCACATTGAAAAGGAACTACTCACGACTGCCACGTTCCGTGTGAAAGGGCCTTTAGTGGGGAGATGAGCAATGTGCACGAAGCGGAAAGGGCTTGAATGAAACACGTTTGGCTCTAGACAAAAACATGCTCACTTCATACTGTAGAAACAAAATGGTGCTACCGTTGTCATTGAGGATTGCTGTGCTAGGGTGTACAAGGTGGTTCTATATTAGCAACAAACAAGCTTACCATTTCTCTTAGTCTTGGATGATCTCTTGTCTTTAGTCTTTGTGTGTGTGCCAGGGCCTTGTGGGTGAAGAGGAGAGACAGTCCATAATATATACACAAACTGAGTCATAACCTTACTGTACACGGCATGCCAGAAAGTCTAAGTTGTAGATGATCACACTACATACCATCTGAGTCTTGGTGTGAATCACTAGGCTCATCTGGATCAGGCCTGTGCTTCGGGCTTCTGGATAATTCTGTATCAGAAGGAAATCAGACACTAGGAGTCACATCTCTATTGGAAAGATCTTTAACCACCTGGGGTCGGCAAAGGCGCCGGTGGGAGCACTTGATATATATGTCACATATTTTCCAGATGACAGAGAAAAGAACTTAAAATGCTCTGTCACTTTTGATTGGACTCATAAAAGTGACAGAGCATTTTAAGTTATTTTAATCTGTAAAGGGTCTACTTTTATTTGTGTATGCTCACCATATCAATAAAACTTTGTGCTTTTGTAAAATAAAGAAAACAAACACGGTGCTCTCTCAGTCTTCACTGTCTCTGCGAACTGCTTTTAGAAACGCATCACTAAAATGAACTGAAACTCAGCGAATACTTTACATACAGACATGAGAAATATATCTATAGAAAGCTTGACATGTCTACTCTTACCGAAAACAAATATTCTGTGATGAAGTAATCCTTATGAAACCAACGACAGGTTCCGTCTAAACTCATTATCTCTAATTAGTTCACGCCTACGCGCTGTTGACGCTATTGATATTACAAATATCCACGTGAGACGCGCGACATGTAAAAGCCCACATCAACCCCGCAAACAAAGCAGCAACAAGTTCATCTCGGATACTTTTCGTTTTTGGAAGAAGACGCTGAGAGGAATAAGCTTTCTGTTTACCTCAAAAACAGAATGCGAGCGCGGCTAGAGCCAGGAGGAGATCTTTCATGCCTAGTAAGTAGCCAGGCTCATGTTTCTTATTTGCATTAGATAATGTGTTGTTGTGACATAAACTTGAATGCATTTACTAGTTGGACTTTTCCCAAACTATAATTCCAGACTAAAATGTGTGCAATCGAGTGCAACATTTTGAAATATGATTTCAAAGCAGCCTTTCATTACATCTAAATGTTGTACGGCGTGAGGATGGTTTTATGTTCTATAAACAATATATAAATATTGTTTAGACGATATAAAAGTAATGTCTAAGAATGTTTAGACCAATCATTACTGTGAAATACTCGATCTGCAAATATCTGTTCAAACATGTGCTTACCAATAATAATTTAGTTTCTCAGATATAGAATGTCCTTTTTGTACTGTATGATAATGCATGCAAAGCATGTGTGCATCTATGGTATAAAATCAGGTGGGCAATATTAGTGATTGCTAATGTAATAATATAGTTGCTCCTGATAGGCCTGTCCAGACATGCGTAATGTATTATTAAAAAAAAAAAAAAAATTATTTATTTTAAGTGGGGGTGGGTTAAGAAATTATAGAAATTAATACTTTATTATTATTTAGCAAGGATCCTTTAAATGGATCAAAAGAAGATTTAAATGAAGATAAAGACATTTATGTTACAAAAGATTTTTATTTAAAAAAATGCTGTTCTTTTGAACTTTAAATTCATCAAAGAAACCTGAAATAAATCTACTCAGCTGTTTTCAATAATAATAATAATAATAACAACAGTAGTAGTAGTAGTAGTAGTAATAATATTAATAAATGTTTTTGAGCAGCAGATCAGCATATTATACTGATTTCTGAAGATCATGTGACACTGAAGACTGCAGTAATGACTGCTAAAATTCAGCTTAGAAATAAATCTCATTTTAAATATATTTAAATAGAAAACCGTTACTTTGAATAGTAAAAATATTTCAAAATTTTACTGTTTTTGCTGTACTTTTGGATCAAATAAATGCAGGCTTGGTGAGCAGAAGATAATTCTTTAAAAAACATTAAAAATATTACTGTTTAAAAACTTTTGACTGGTAATGTAGCCTATAAATATACTGTCACCACGTTTGCTCTGTCTTTGTCCGATCATTGTGTTGCTCACGTCCATTTGTTTTCTCGTGCAGTTTCTGCTGTCTCACATTTTCCTGCGTTGCAGTTTCCTGCCACTGTTTTGGATATTTTGGATATTGCACCCACGATGTCTTGACTCTTCTGTTGTTTATTTGTTTGTTCCTAATAAACGGTTTAACTGCACTCGCAAGTGAATCTCAAGTTATTTTTTGTGATAGTTATATATATTTTAAATAAACTACAAATAAAAAAATAGATACATTTCTTTTTCCTCTTTATTTCTTGTAACTCTTCCCTCTCAAGTCACACACCTGACTGAAAGGCTCATTATGTGGGCCTTTGTCTCCCCAGGTGTGAATCACAGCATTATTCAATGAATATATTTAAATTAATATATTGTTTTCTACGAATGAGTGAACCGGATCATTTTCACATCATTTTGAAGCAAAAACTGTAGGCTACAAGATCCAGTTCTCAAAAGTCTTGTGAACAAATGTTCTGTATGTTTTATGGCCTTATTCAAGTGATTTAAAAATTTTAGTTTTTCACTAACCATGCATAAATGTTGCTTTCTCAAAAACACAATCATGTACATACATGCTGCTCACATATTATTGTAGCCCAGTTTGTGCTGAATACAGTGTTATTACATTGTCATTAGCCATTTATATGTTTATAAGCAACTGAAAAAAGCACAAATGTCAGGGCCCCCAAAACACCCTCAGACCCCAGGGGGTTAATGTCAGTGGAAAAGGCAATCAGTTTTCACAGCAAACACAATTTACTTCCCGAACAACCTTGCATCAAACAAGCTTACCATTTCTCTTAGTCTTGGATGATCTCTTGTCTTTAGTCTTTGTGTGTGTGCCAGGGCCTTGTGGGTGAAGAGGAGAGACAGTCCATAATATATACACAAACTGAGTCATAACCTTACTGTACACGGCATGCCAGAAAGTCTAAAGCCTGTGTTATACTTTCCGCATGAGCAATCCGGATGAGTACACGGACAGCGCGGACGTGGACTACTTGTATTTATATTTCCGAAAGCATACGCTGATGGTCCGCTCCGCGGATGTGTGCCATACATGCGCAGTAGATCAGCTTGAACAATAAACAAATATGTGAACAAAGAATTGCCCAGAGTTATTGCACATCTGGCTGTCTGTATATTGTTTTATCTACGGATTGTACAGGTTGGAGTTGCAATGGGCTTCTTCACACAGCCTGCGCATGCGCAGTAGCCTCCCAAAAAATGGGAGGCACGCGGATGTCCGCGCACACTCTCAGATGACGATTTTTACGTTGCGCATACCATAGCGGACTCGCGGACGCGGAAAGTATAACAGGCTTTAAGCTGTAGATGATCACACTACATACCATCTGAGTCTTGGTGTGAATCACTAGGCTCATCTGGATCAGGCCTGTGCTTCAGGCTTCTGGATAATTCTGTATCAGAAGGAAATCAGACATTAGGAGTCACATCTCCATTGGAAAGATCTTTAATGTCAGTGGAAAAGGCAATCCGTTTTCACAGCAAACACAATTTACTTCCCAAACAACCTTGCAACACTATAGCCAACCTGACAAACCCTAGCGAACATGTACACTTACACTTCACTCTCTGCATTTAACCCACCCCTCTAGAAAATTCCCTTTCTCTGACTACCTACTAAATCTAAATCTGATGTTTCTTATCAATATAGTCAAGTATACATTAAATGGAACTAGAATTCATATTAGGTCAAATATAAGCTTTGTGACAATAAGCCACTCTACTAGGGCGGCACGATATTGGAAAGATTGCACATTGCGATTTTTTTTTTCTGTGATATATATTCATTATATATATATATGGGGGAAGAAAGAAAATTTCACCAGATGACTTGAAAAGCTCTATATGGGAAAAAAATATATATATCAATGATTGGGGTGATTTTGTAGGTGAATAAATCAGCATAGAAAATAAGCAAATTGCAAACATAGATAAATATAATAGAAAAATGATACAAATGAAATAAACAGTGCTTTATATTCTTCAGGTAAGTCTAACAGTATTCAGGTACAGAAATTGAATAATCAAATGTAAAATAACATTGCATAGTCTTCACTGTATACATAAAGCAAAAAAAAAGAAAAAAAAAAACAAGATAGGGCCTAAATCTGTAGAAGCACAAAAGTGAGTTTTTCTCTTTTTTCCCCTCCCTGTTTATTTTTCCTTTCCCAAGTCCCTGTTTTTATTGTTTGATTACTTCATGGCCAAAACAGACACAGACAGCTTCCATGAACATTCACCCATTTACTTTCTCCGCCCTCAATAGTTTACCATTCAAGGATCAGCAACGGGTGCTGAGGCCAAAAGCAACCAACGTGTTTTGCAAGGATACTATGCCGAAGACATGCACTTTTGGACATAGTTGTTTGCAGCGCATTAGTGTCATTTCCTATCAGTACACACAAATAAATGCGGGCAGATGAATGAAGTTCAGTGTCACAACAAACACACGGCAAATCCCATCTGCGTGGTTCTCACTGTGTCTACACCGGATGCGAGCGGCGCAACGCTAAAAAAATACAATAGAACCCATTATAATCAGTGATGCCGTCTACAGCGGATGCGGCGTGCACGACACATCCCAGACAGTAAGCTGATGCCGCGTTCTATTTATGTCGTACTGACACAAAGTTCACATGATTTGCAACAGCTGTGGCACGACATGACACGAGCCTGTTGCGAAAATGATCAGTATAAATATAACGGCAGTATACTAAACATCGCACATCCTGCGATGTGACTATCGCGGATGTGCACATCGTGATATCAATGCTGAAATGATATATCGTGCAGCCCTACACCCCACTGTGCATCAGTAATGATGCAAACCTACAATATTACAAATGAAATGGGTAAATAATAGCTGACAATAATACTGATAATTAAAACTTTTCAGCACAATAGGTTTCAGACTTGAACCCTAACCTCTACTATAATGACTTGCATACCATCTTGTTCTTGTCCAGTAGACATCTCCATCATGACATCTTCTGCAATGCACCCTTGCTTGGGTTTATTACACAAAGCAACTGTACCGACAACACAGAAGAGAAACGTTTTATATAGCATAAGCCACATGTTCTTTCCAAATTCCTTTTTAGTGTATATTGCTACAACTTTCCAATACGTAAAAAAGTGTGTGTGAGTTTTAGATACTCACCCTCTAATTCAAGGTCAATCTCATCTAGAGATTTTCCTTTATAAACAGCAGTTCCACATTCTATCGCCATAAGCAGCTTGCTCATTTTTGCCAGTTGGATCGTGTTCTCAGTTAGGCGATAATATTCCCTATGAACACGGATATCATGTCCCATGAATTTTGCCAACTGATCCAACTCATGATCCTTTAGGTTCATTATTTGACAGAGTCGCTATGTGCTTCCTTAGATGAGTTGAGGTCAGGGTCTCAGGATGTTTTGCATCACACAGATTTGCAAATTTTCTGAGACAGTCGGAACCTCTTATATGGGAGTCTGACTTTGGTCTTGCAAAGACATATTTGTTGTTGTAAAGAATGGAATTTTCCTGCGTCCTGTGCTCAATGAGAAAATCCAGTGCTCTCGTCATCTCTCTGGTAAGCAGCACTGGTACTTTTCGCCCTCTTTTCCCTCTTATCACTATTCTTGTGAAGTCTTTACTCAGGTCACGTTCCAATTTTGTGAGGCACTGCATAACATCCTCATTTAGTGCCTCTGTGTTTTTGTTCTCATATGTTTCAAGTAGCATTTTAGCTGCCTCGCCTTGGCGCCTCCGGTTAAACAGTATAATTTGTGAGAGGACGGTTTCACTTAGCATGGTGTATGCTTTGGGATCAGGACCTTCTCTCAGTTTCTCTGTGGCATTTTCTTCGATGGACTTCAAATATTTTTGAAGTTTAATTACGTCTTCAGTGAGAGGGATCATTTCCTTTTTGTACCACTTGTTTTCTTCCAGGTTTGTCCTTGCACGATGTGAGACATAGTGGTTCCATTCTGACCTCAGTAACCCCAGGAAGCTCCTGACCCTGTTTGCAGCTACCTCGTCTTCTGCTTTTACATAATAGCCTATCAAGATATCACCAACTGTCTTTAAAGAGTGTCCTAGTTTTACAGCAAGAGATGGTCGATCATAGCGGTATTTTGATTTGGTGAAGCCAGATGCCTTTTTAGCTGCATCAACAGCCAACTTGAACATTGGTGGAACTACGATATCATCAAGTTTTTTCACCTTTCTGTTTAGTGCCTTTGCAGCAATCACAAATCTCCCCAACTCCCTCATTTTCTGACTCACATAACCATCTTTGGATGGATCGCTCCCATGCTTCTCCAACAATCTGTCGCCATACTCACAAATAAGTGCATCTGATTTTACGTGAAGAGACACCTCATCATGCAGCATCTTACCAATGATTTTATGACATCTCTCTGTTGTATTACCTTGTCTTGGAATGAGACAGGAAGCTGCAGCTTGGACTCTCTTTTTTTTCCTGAATTCTTCCTGAGGGAGACCCTTTCGTTTTTTGCAGGAAACCTCATGCTTCCAGAGGTAATGTTTTAGGAAAAATCCATAACAATAATTGCAGGGCAAGTACTTATGTGGATCTATTTCTTCGGTAGGTTGTCTAAAAGTCACTAACTCCCCTTGTTCTGTCTGCAAGACAGTTACATTGTGGTTATAGTCACCTTTATAGCAAAGCTGATCCAACAACAGACGTTGTTTCTTTGATTTTTTGGGAAAGCAAATTGCCCTAGCAACAGCTTCTTCTTGATTGTGCTTTTTTTCTAAATGACGTGAAATTTTACTCTGTGGCTTTTTGCAGTAAATACAGTAATGTTTTTTGCCCCATTTCCTTTTCTCTCCCTTCTGGCACCACTTCACTGTTATTTTCGACATACCCTCTTCCTTCTCGTCATTTACCTCATCTGTGGCAAGTTCCAGGTCACTAGAGTCACTTTTGTGCTCATCAACTTTCTGAGTTAAGATAGTGTTGATCTTGTTCACTTGTGTTTCAGTATCTTTTGGAAAATCTGGACCTTCACCCAAGCTGCAGTCTTCACTGTCGGGGGAGGTTGGTGTAGGCACATATTCACTTCCATCGTCAGAATCTGACTCTGATTCATCAGTAGCACCAATACTCTGTTAAAACAAACAAAGTCCAATTGTTTCAGTTTGGAACATCCAATCAAATCAGCTGGAAACCTCATGCCAGTTCCAGTCTTATCTTTTAGCAATACTGAAGAATTTTAAGAACTACAGCTCTTTTGCACCCCCACCCACTACAAACTCAATAATAAAAATAAAGTATAATTATCACTTTCTGACAATGTCAACAAAAACAGAAAATGTATTTGCTTCGCTAAAGTAGAATTTATGGAAGAGCTGTTGTATTTGATTGCACAGGTGTACCTAATGAAGTGGCCGTGAGTGTATATTACATCTACATGGACATCACTCGCACTTTATTAGATTTTAATGCTATGTGTAATTGTGCTTATTTGACAATTATTTATTTATGGTTTGACAATTTTTTAAAGGATAACCCCTTGAGGTGAACCATGTAGTTTTCAAGGGGGGCCTTAAACACATACACTACCGGTCAAAAATGTTAGAGCACCCCCATTTTTATAGTTTTTATTAAAAAAAATAAGTAGTTCAAGTCCAGTGAAAAACTTTAAATGGTACAAAAGTAAGCAGCTAACTGCCAAGGTTAAAAACAGCGTTTACGTCACCAAGACAGATATTTTCAGAGAGATAAAATAAACAATTATAATGACCAGCTGCCCTGTCTTCCTTCATTAATTGCCATTTTAGTTGCACTATTGTACAAATAAAGCTTCTAACAGAGGCCGGTCATCACAGGTGTTTACTGTATGTCTACTGTGTGTGTTCTAGCACTTTCTTACTCTATGCACAGCACTTTTTTCTTCTATTTTTGCTTAAAAATAAATAAATAAATTCCTGTGTGTATTGTGTTAGGCTAACTGGTAATTGTTTACAGCACTTGCATACTGCTCTTCTTTTGTTAGTTTAACTGCTTCTGTTGTCCTCATTTGTAAGTCGCTTTGGATAAAAGCGTCTGCTAAATGACTAAATGTAAATGTAAATTTGTGTTCACCTGGTCATCTCCTTCTCCTCTCTCTGCCTGGCCTGGGCTTTGTCGCTCTCGCATCCTCTTTCTGCCTGTATCTTTCTCTGAAGCCTGCGTGAACAACCAGTCTGTAATACACTGCCCTGACAACCCTATTGTGGCCCTATTAGATACCATTGGAACTCAGTTGAAATGCTCACCTGGTCATCTCCTTCTCCTCTCTCTGTCTGGCCTGGGCTTTGTCGCTCTCGCATCCTCTTTCTGCCTGTATCTTTCTCTGATGCCTGCGTGAACAACCAGTCTGTAATACACTGCCCTGACAACCATATTCTGACAAACATTTACAAACATAAATATAAACACTGTGTTTGGTCATAAGCTGACATGCTTGCAAACTAATACAAATTTTTAAAATGTAAACACTTAAAATGAACAGCATTTATTAGAAAGTAGAAATCTTTAACAATATAATTCTTTATTGTCACTTTTTATCAATTTAGTTCCAAACCTGCTCCAAAACACAAACCATGTAGTTTTCAATTGAGCCTGAAGGACTTGATTAGCTGGATCAGGTGTGTTTAATTAGGGTTGGAGCTAAACTCTGCAGGGCTGTGGCCCTCCAGGAACTGAGTTTGACACCCCTGATTTAACACATCTTTGCTGAATAAAAGTATTAATTAAAAAATCACTGACCTCAAACCTTTGAACAGTACTGTAAAAAATGATTTCTATTTTAAATAAACGCTGATCTCTCTCCATCGCTGATCTCAATAATTGATTGATAATCAAAATGGTTGCCAAATTCAAGTACTTCAAGCACGTGTAAGAACCCTTAATGTTAATGAAACTAACCCTAACGTTAACTAAACAGTCACACAGAGAATGATCCTGACGGCTAGGCCAGACTATAAAAACCACTCAGCCTAGTTTAAGTCAAATGAAATATGTCTTACCTGGGTTAGTAATAGTTGTTTCCCCTGCAACAGCAGTTTTTGGATCGTTGCATCTTCATATCTGCAGCACACTGAGCGTGATGCTCCCTCAGTCTCTGTAAGCGGCGGGACAGTCGCAGAGCTGACATGCTCCTCATCCGTCATCATCCAGCTCCTCAAATCCGCGGGAAGACTGCACAACTCCAATTATTCATGTTGGAGGGACATTTCACTCAATGGTTCAACTCAAAATGGAGTCGAAATTGCTCATTAAATTCAAAACGATTCAAAAACGATTTTAGGGAGAGTTTACTTTACTCTTTAAAAGAGTGTATTAAAATTGTAATAGAGAGGTATATTAGATATGAACGTAAAACATGATTATTCTCTGTCATCTATGTTAGAGGATGCCTATACTTACTCAGAAGTAACTGGAATTGTTGTTTGGCCTTGGAATAATTCTTACAACATATCGTAGCTTCAGCAGTTCTCCAGTTTAGTATAAAATGCTGTATCTTCTTCAGTCAGGGACTTTTCCACCCCTCCCCCTCTCCTCTGGCTGGGAGCTTTCAGACACACAGGCAAGCAGGGCCTACATTCAGTTCCAGCAATATCACAACAGACCTTTACACTTTATTTCACACTACTTATTTTTAATTGGGCTTATTGTTTTACATTCTATTTTATATCATTGTTACATTATTTGTGCAAAATCATTTTTCACAAGTTAAATTTAGATCATATTTAAGAGATTCAGAATCAGAAAGAGCTTTATTACCAAGTACGTTAACAAATACAAGGAATTTGTTCTGGTGACAGAATTTTCCAATACACAGAGACAACAACAAGACAACGACACACAGATAGTAAGAAATAAAGGGTCATACTTCATTGTAAGGTCCAGTTCTCACTATTAACTAAATATTAACTATGACTTTGTCCTCAATAAACTATTTACTAATTACTGCTTATTAAGAGTCAGTAATATACTGTATATATAAATTCCCCTTCTCACCCCTCGTGGGCTGGTACGTGTCATCCTCAAGCTCAGCTCCTCTACCGGAGGGTTCTGCACAGTATCTTAGCTGTTCCTAGGACTGCACTCTTTTGGACAAAGGCTTCAGACTCCAGTTTGGAGTCCCAGTTCCCAGTTGCTTTTACTCTCCACATCTTTTCTAGCTCCTCTTTCAGCCCTTGGTATTTCTCCAGCTTCTCCTGTTCCTTCTTCTTGATGCGGGATTGCTTCATCTATCACTACTGCCATCTCGGCTTTGGTCATTCTCAACTACCCTAGGATGTGTCTTCCATTTTGACCTTAGGACTTCCAGCCCCAATACTCATGGCCTAACCCTAACCCTCCGTGTTCATTACCGGTTTGATTTTAAAATCTTACTGTGAACTTTTAAATCTCTTCATGGATTGGAACCATGTTACCTGGCTGAGTTTCTTCACGTTCACACTCCAGCTAGTGCTGAGATCGACCAATATGCTCCTCCTGAATGTGCCTAAAACCAGGCTCTTAACCAGAGGCGACCAAGCCTTTGCTGTAGCTGACCCTATCCTGCGGAACAGCTTGCCATTCATATTAGAACTGCCCCCCCTCTCCAACACTTTCAATCATCTCTTTCCTTTGGCTTTTCCTTCGAGTTAAGGACATTTTTATCCCACCAGCTTTTATGATCGTTTTATATCATATGATATACTATGTATTTTAATTACAGTTTTATTGTTGTACTTTTACCGTGTGAAGTAATTTGGTCAACCTTGGTAGTTTTAAATGTGCTATATAAATAAAGTTGACAATGACATTGAGAACTCAAGCCTGACTGGAGGAGTGTATCTTTTTCCTCTTTTGAGCCTCTTTTCACTTTTCTCACTGGGCACACTGCAGTCTTTTAGCCCTTTCTTCTTCTCGGTTTGTACATCTTTCCTCCACATCTCTCGGTTTCTACTGTACTGCTGTCTCCTCTGTTCATCAGCGTTACGCCTGGCACTGTAGCACCTCTGCTTTTCATCAGCACTCAGTGGTGTGCATGAACTCTATAAATCAATTTACATTTTGTAAAAAATGTTAACCTAGTGAAAATATAGATTACAGATAATAGATTGTCCCTTTTGTAACCCAGTTACTTTAGTGCAACCCTGTAGTAGGTTGCAAGTAACAGCAAAAACATGCTAAAGGGACACAAGTTCAGTGCATAGTTACTATTATTTAAAACATGTTGATGATCAAACAAACTATTTTGACAATTACATGATATATACATCACCAATTAAAAAAAAAGTATATTCAGAACTTATTTAAACTACTATATTTGACATGTAAGTTGGTTATCAAGAAGGTGGGACAAGAGAAAATTGTCATTTTAGGGGGTGCTTGAGAGCTATTTGATATTTTAAATAATATTTTGAAACCACTTTTTCTACAACAGTATTTTGATTTAGTCTCAGGACAAGTATAATTTACACAACAAGTGCATGTTTTAGTATTTTGCATATGGATGATTTGAAATGTTATGGGTGGGACAGAAAATGTCCTCCAGACTTGTGGAGTTCACACAGATGCCCCTAGCAGAGTAACCACAGAGCAAGTTCATCACATGGACATGTTCCACTAACTTTGACCATCTGTACTTGTCAAAATACTTGTTTGTTGCCTTTTAGAGGGGTAGGATCATGCTTTCTCAAGTGACAAACTGATTTATTTATCTTAGTATTTATTTGAATATGTTTGTTTAGAGTTGTGTTAAATGTGGTTTTTCTAAAGAGCAAATACCAGTTTATCTAGCATTTTATGAAAAACAAAAACCTTATGAACCTCATGGAAGTTTGTTGATAGTTTAACTGTCCAAATAATTTGTGGGGCCACTGTATCTGAATTTATAAAAACAAAGGCTATAGTGCTCATTAAAGCCTTGTGTGAGAGTTAAGGTAACTAGAACAGAAAGAAGTGCTCAAATGCAGACTCACAACAAAGAGGTTGAGGGACAAAGACAATCCTTACTTGGTCAAAGATTAAAAACTAGAGTTGGGAAAGCAGTTGAATACACCCACAAAAGGTGTATTGAAGGTATAGATGAACAGAGGCGGACAGTAACTAAGTACATTTACTTGAGTATTGTACTTAAGTACACTTTTTGTGTGTCTGTACTTTACTTGAGTATTATTTTTTCTGGGAACTTATGACTTTAACTTCACTACATTGGAAAGACAAATATTGTATTTTTCACTCCACTACATTTCTATCAGGGTCCTCGAAGTAGAAAGTCGTAACTATGTAGCAGCTTTGAAAGTCAGTGGGTGATTTTTTTCTTCTCTAAAACGTAACTTTCTTTTTTTCAGACAGTTTCAGTAATCACTCTTGTAAGGCTACATGAAAAGATTTCCCAGCATTTTTTGAACACTGACTAGCTTCAAATGTGATATTTATTTACAACAATTCAAAAAGTTTATATTGTGGTATTTATTAGACACAATATTGTCTGATTTTACTAAATTGTGTACGTTAAAATATTAGCTATAAAGCCACTGTTACGGGGCTGACGAGACGTGAGACTTGCGGATCCATGTGCAAGCTTTATTTGTGGAGAAGACAGAGATGTGGTCAAAACAGGCATGGGTCAGATAGAGGCAGACAGGTATATGGTGGGCACAACACAAGAATAGTCCTAGGGCTAGCGCAGGTCGACGATCGGCGGACAGAATCAAAAGGGGCAAGACAAAAAGGGTGAATCCAGGGAACCAGGCGAAGATCAGAAACCGAGGAGGCTAAGGCTAAGGCTAAGGCAAATGACTAGGGCTTCAGGCTAAGGCAACGACTAGGGCTAAGCTCAGGCTATGCTAGGCTAAGGCAAGGTAGAACTAGGCTAAGGCTAAGGCTAAGGCAACAAACGAGGGCTCTGTAGAGTCGCTATCGCTAGGGGAGTGATAAATGCGGAAAAATACTCGGCAGAGGGAAGGGATAAGAGTGAGTGTTATATCGTGAGGGAGTGATATGAAACAGCTGGATGCAATCAGTGTAAACAGCTGTGTGCAAACCGTGCTGAGTGCAATCAGTGCAATGAATAATGGGATATGTAGTCCGGGGTGATGTGCAAACAGTGTGTAGTGCGAGAGTCAATGTAATGGAAGTCCATGGACTGAATTCGTGACAGAGCCCCCCCCTAAGGAGCGGCTTCCAGATGCTCCAAACTCTTTACGATTGCGGAGGGCGTGGAGTGGAGGCGGAACAGGGGGAGGTACGGAGGGCCAGGTCCAAGGATAGGAAATACCAGGGACTGAGGCAGAGCCGGCGGAGCTGAGGACCAACACAGCAGAGCAGACGGGACCGAAGATCTCCATGGTGGAGCAGAAGACCACCAGAGCCAGACCGTAGACCACCACGGCGGAGCAGAAGACCAACACGGCAGAGCAGAGGACCACCAGAGCAAGACAGTAGACCACCACGGCGGGGCAGAAGACCACCAGAGCAGAACAGAAGATCTCCACGGTGGAGCAGATGACCACCAGAGCCAGACAGCAGACCACCATGGCGGAGCAGAGGACCACCACGGTGGGGCAGAGGACCACCACGGCGGAGCAAAAAACCACCAGAACCAGACAGTAGACCACCACGGCGTGGCAGAGGACCACCCAAAACCAGACCCTCTAGACCACCACGGCGGAGCCGAGTACCACCGGAGCCAGACAATAGACCCCCCACGGCGGAGCGGAGGACCACCACTGCGGAGCAGAAGGAACAGGAAACCCTGTTGGTGAACCACACCGATCAGGAGACCATGGCGTAGACTGTAACAACGAGAGAGCAGAGAGAGACAACACAGACAGAACATTGGTGTTGATAGACAAGACTGAGCATTCAGGGGCAACCTCCCTGGCAGACAAAGCACACAAAGAATTCACAAACTGCCTCCATAGCCAGGATAGGACGAGCAGGGAGCTCGCAAACGGCCTGTATAGCTGTGACAGGACAAGCAGGGAGTTCGCAAATGGCTTCTATAGCTGTGACAGGACGAGCAGGGTGCTCGCAAACGGCCTCTATAGCTGTGTCAGGACGAGCAGGGAGCTCGCAAACGTCCTCTATAGCTGTGACAGGACGAGCATGGAGCTCGCAAACGGCCTCTATAGCTTTGACAGGACGAGCAGGGAGCTCGCAATCTGCCTCTATAGCTGTGACAGGACGAGCTGGGAGCTCGCAAACGGCCTCTATAGCTGTGACAGGACGATCAGGGAGCTCGCAAACGGCCTCTATAACTGTAACAGGACGAGCAGGGAGCTCGCAAACAGCCTCTATAGCCGTGACAGGACAGACAAAGAGTTCATAGGCGGCCTCCTTGGCCGGAACAGAGCAGGCAGAGAGTTCATAGGTGGCCTCTTTGGCCGGAACAGGACAGGCAGAGAGTTAATATGCGGCCTCCTTGGCCGGAACAGGACATGCAGGAAGTTCATAGACGGCCTCCTTAGCCGGAACAAAACAGACAGAGAGTTCATAGACGGCCTCCATGGCCGGAACAGGACAGGCAGAAAGTTCAAGACGGCCTCCTTGGCCGGGACAGGACAGGTAGAGAGTTCATAGACGGCCTCCTTGGAACAGAACAGGCAGAAAGTTCATAGACGCCTCCTTGGCCGGAACAGGACCGGCAGAGAGTTCATAGACGGCCTCCTAGGCCGGAACAGGACAGGCAGAGAATTGCGTTGCTGCTGCCCACACCAACGCACTGTAAGCTGATACAGTGTCGCCCCTACCTCGGGAGGTTCTGCAGCGTAAGCCGCCACCTCTGGAGATTTTGTAGCTGGTGCCGCTGCCTCTAGCAAATCGGAGGTGGAGTAAGCGGCCCAGATAAACCATAAAGCAACCCCCCATATGGGAGGTGCTGCAGACAGGGGAATGAGTTCATATATAGAAGGGTTAGAGTGAGTGGGTTTGGTGATACCAGCTGTGCGTGCAGACACCAGCGGTGAATCCCTCACACTGGACACCAGACTGGAATACAAACGGACCGACCCCGACACTCTGGGTGAAACAGACAGGATGTGACCTGACTCTGGATGATCAGCTGTGATGCACCGTGGAATCTGGATGAACTAGCTGAGATGTACTTGACTCGAATGAATAGCTTAGACGTGCGAGCTCTGGGATGAATACTGAGACGGTTTGAGACTCCTAGAATATCAGTTGTGACTTGACTTGACTCATGACGATCAACTGTGACTTGACTTGACTCATGAAGATCAGCTGTGACCTGACTTGACTCATGAAGATCAGCTGTGGCTTGACTTGACTCAGGAAGATCAGTGGTGACTAGACTTGACTGAGGAAGATCAACTGTGACCTGACTTGCCTCATGACGAACAGTTGTGATTTGACTAGACTCATGAATATCAGTTGTGACTAGACTTGACTCAGAAAGATCAGCGTTGACCTGACTTGACTCATGATAATGAATTGTAACTTGACTTGACCCATGACAATCAACTGTGACTTGACTAGACTTACAACTATCAGCTGTGAATTGACTAGACCCATGATCAGAAACTGACTTGATCTGCCCCATGATGATCAACTGTGACTAGACCTGACTCATGACTATCAACGTACTGGCCCAAGACTCGTGATCAAACTGTGACTTGCTTTGACTCATGATGATCAACTGTGGCTTGACTTGACTCATGAAGAACAACTCTGACTTGACTTGGTTCGTGAAGATCAGCTGTGACTTGACTCGGCTCGTGAAGATCAGCTGTGACTTGACGGAGCGCTGTTGTGTCCGCCATTTTGTGATCAGGCTCTGATACAGCCATCACTTCAGTCACAGACATGGTGTCGCTTCCTTCCTCTGCGACACCCACCGTGAACGCTGAACCAGCAGTCAGCAAGGCATAGTCAATAAAGTCCTTTAAGCTATAGTTGCATTCACTCCTTGGCATACGAGATTTTGTGGGTTCATTAAGTCCAAAACGGAAAAAGTCTTTAAATAAAATCTCATCATATAGGGGTACCTGGTAAGATAGTTCACAGAACCGATGAACATACTCCTCAATCGAACGACCTCCCTGCCGAAGATGCAGTAGCTCGGTGACTGAGTCCATACCAGGCCAGAGTCCACTGAAAAAAGCCGCTGGATCCTTGTGTGGCAGAGTATTCTGTAACGGGGCTGACAAGAAGTGAGACGTGCGGATCCATAAGCAAAGCTTTATTTGGAGAAGACAGAGACGTGGTCATAAAAACAGGCAGGGTCAAACAGTGGCAAACATGTATATGGCGGGCAAGACACAAGAATAATCCTAGGGCTAGCGCAGGTCGACGTCGGCAGACGGATTCAAAGGGGCAAGGAACTCAAGGGGAGAATCCAGGAACCATCGAAGATCATAAACCGGAAGGCTAAGCTACGTCTAAGGCTAAGGCTAGGGCTAAGGGTAAGGCAAATGACTAGGGCTAAGGCTATGGCTAATGGCTAATGGCTAATGGCTAAGGCTAAGGCTAAGGCAACAATCGAGGGCTCTGTAGAGTCGCTATCGCTTGGGGAGTGATAAATGCGGAACAATACGCGGCAGAGGGAAGGGATAAGAGTGAGTGTTATATGGTGAGGGAGTGATATGAAACAGCTGGGTGTAATCAGTGTAAACAGCTGTGTGCAATCAGTGCTGTTTGTAATCAGTGCAATGAATGATGGGATATTTAGTCCGGGGTGCTATGCAACAGTTTTTGTGGTGCGAGAGTCAATGAAATGGAAAGTTCATGGACCGGATTCGTGACACCACAGAAGAACTGTATGTGCGTCCCTAATAAACACAATAGGTGTTGACTTGAAGCCGCACTGCAGACCTTCCTGTGTGTGACATCAACGTACAACATTAAAACAGTGCATTGACATAAAAAAGGAAATTTACTTCTGGTACTTAAGTACTTTTAAAAGCAAGTACTTCTGTACTTTTACTTAAGTAAAAATCTGTCTTTACAACTTTTACTTGTAATGGAGTAATATTTGACCAGCAGTATCTGTACTTTCACTCAAGTAATGGAGTTGAGTACTTTGTCCGCCTCTGTAGATGAATAAAAACAAGAGGTCATGAACACAGACAGGTCAATACTGGAGGGAGCAGGTCAGTGGGCTGGAGACTATAGGTGATGGGCTTGGGTGGGAAAACGCTGATAACAACTGGTAGGCATGTGAGAAATAGCAGGGTCTGGAATGACGAGAGGTCAGTAAAACTTAGCAACTGGAATGAGCAAAGGAAATGGAGTCAGAACCAGATGAAATTGATGCAACCATGAAAAATAAAACATGCTAAAAATACCTGCTTACTAGGGCTGAATATCATAAAAATGTAAGAACATTAGTACTCTTAATGTGCTACCAAGTACTTCATTAGATACCTTTGTTTGTTTTCAACTTCAATTGATACCCATCATGTGAATGCAAGCATTGCCACCACTCCTTCTCATCCAAATGAAATGAAATGGCATTCCCAAACTAAAACAGGCCGTTAATGAAGCCTTTGCACTAAAAGCATACATATGGTCTCATTTGAAAGCAATACTTGGCAGTTTATTGTCTCTTATCACTTCAGACGTTTGTTCTATTTGACTGTAAGTGCCCTATTGTGTCACACTTCTAATATTATCTTATATATAATCTTATTATCTTATACACACACCGTGGGTGCTCGGCCATTTCCGAGGGGGGGGGGGGATCAAATGATTTGCGATACGCGATCCGATTGGAGCGCTTCGAAACAGTGAATCATTTTGCAACGCAATGGTTTAACTGACTCAGAGAGAGCCAGTAGTATTGATAATGTTCTTTGTTCGCTTTCTCGTAACTCCGTGAATGAATGTTCGGATGAAGTAACCTCGGCGGGTGTTCCGTGCTCGGGGACTCGGGAGCAGTGAACACTGCAGGGAGCATGGAGCTCTCTTCTAACGAGCTGCTGATCTGGAACGGAGAACCACCACTGCCTTCAGTGCCACACAACGAGCGGTTCAGCGATGTTTTGTCAAGTGTTTTCATGACGATCATACAGGAGTTTTTCTCCGAATAAATGCAGCTGATGCTCATATTTCAAACAAAAGGTATGGACTCCGTTTTTCACATTCATAACTTCTGACACAAATTACGGTCACTATAAAATTTTCAGAGTAGACCAGAGGTCAATAATTTAAGATTGTCTTAGCTCTTTTTAATGATGTATAGTTTGTAAAGTGTATGTATGATTAAATCTTACAGTAACTAAAGATTCAGCGCGTCGCCGAGCTCATACAAGTTAACAAGGTTACTGGCGTTAAATGTTTTTAAATGTAATATATTTATAATATATAATATTTAAAATATTCAATCAGCTCATCCAATCAGACCCCCCCCACCCCCCCCCCCCCCACACACCCCCCCACCCCCCCCCCCCCCCCCCCCCCCCCACACAATTAGCAATGTGACTGAAAGTGACCATCAAAAAAAATTACCCAGCTCATCCAATCAGAAAAATCACTCTCGCTCAGGCTCCTCCTCCGAATATGGATGACGCAGTACATGAGTGTGTACTATAGGGGGAGCGCGCATTCACACCAATTTCCAATATTACTATTGCAATGAGGACTTTTGCTGAAACTTACACAGCATGAAGTATAGGTCTTCAGGAGGCCATTTAAGCATTATTTTTGTGAGGACCACCCAAAATGTCCTCACAACGAGAAATGTCCTCACAGAGCAGGTTGCTTCTCAATAATTGGTCCTCACAAGTATAGCAAAACAAACACACCACACACAACACCTCTCTTTCGCTTCTCACCACACACACACACACACTCTCTCTCTCTCTCTCTCTCTCTTCTCTCACCAACACACTCTCTCTCTCTCTATCACACACACACACACTCACTCTCTCTCTCTCTCTCTCTCTCTCTCTCTCTCTCTCTGGACCTCACACACACACACACACTCTCTCTCTCTCTCTCTCACACACTATCTCCTCTCTCTTCTCTCTCTCTCTCTCTCTCTCTCTCTCACACACACACACACACTCTCTCTCCCCCCCCTCTCTCTCTCCTCTCTCTCTCTTCCACACACACACACACACACACACACACTCTCTCTCTCTCTCTCTCTCTCTCTCTATCTATCTCTCACACACACACACACAATCTATCTCTCACACACACACACACACACACACCGCTCTCTCTCTCTCTCTCTCTCACACACACTCTCTTCTCTCTCTCTCTCCTCTCTCTCACACACACACCACACACACACTCTCTCTCTCACTCTTCTCTCGCAGCACACACACACACACACACACACTCTCTCTCCCTCTCTCTCTCTCTATCTCTCTCACACACACACAACACACACACACACACCACCCACACACACAAACACTCGCTCTCAATTTCATTTTTTAAGATGGTGCTTTATTGGCATGACAAAAATTATATATTTGTATTGCCAAAGCAATTGCAGATGGACTGCTTACAAATAGTACACATATGTATTAACAGAAAGAAAAATAATAATATAATAATAATATTTAAAAAGTATTAAACATGTAGTGTAAAATTAATTACTAATATACAAGTATATAAACTAGAAATAAAAATAAAACAAGGGATTAGACATATTTACAGAAGCAAAATATACATCTAAGTAATATAATAGAGTAATCTGGCCTAATATAATGTAGCTGTGCTGCAAACATCAGATCAGGGCAGGCTGAGTGCTTTCTCTTCTGTGGTGACAGGCAGACACATACTGAGCAGCAAACACACAGCAGTTCTTCTTTTCTCCTAACAGATACGACACTTTCTCCTGGACTGAGAGAGGTTTAAATGTCTGATGGATCTGCTGAATTTTATCGTAGAACACTGTCCGTATCTCTGTGTATTTGGGGCATTCTGTTAGAAAGTGCAGCTCTGTTTCCATCTGATTCAGATCACAGTATGAACACAGTCTCTGCTCCGGTGGCAGCCATGTTTTTCTGTGTCTGCCCGGTTTCTCTATCATCAGCTTGTGTCCGCTTGAAGTCTGTATCTGCTCACGTGCCTCTCTCTATCTCTCTCTCAACACACACTCTAGTCTCTCTCTCTCACACACACACACCACACAATTAATTCAATTCAATTCAATCTAGATTTATTAGCAGGAACTGTGTAACACAAGTTGCCCAAAAAAGCGTTAACATTATACAGTATTATACAACAATAAATAAAATAAATAAAATCCATCTAAATACAGGAAAAAAAAGTAAGTAGTATGGAGTTAATCACTTTAAACACCTAACATTGTGAACGGTTAACACATATTTAGCAGCTAGTGCAGCTGTGTTGTCATCTTCGAGTAAAAAGGGCATTTTCTTAGTATCACTAAGTTCAGTAAATGATGGGATCAGGGTTTCAAATCTGGGGAGAAATGTTCCCCTCATATTGTGATATTTAGGACAGATCAGCAGAAAGTGTTTCTCGTCCTCTATCAGCTGTAGATCACAGTGTCTACAGATCCCCTGCTCTTGCTCTGTCCATGTTTGTCTATATCTTCCTCTCTCTATTTCTAAATCATTCTTACTTCATCTGTATTTGGAGAGGATTTGTCTTTCTTTAAATGGTTTAATCAATAAATAATTGGCAAATTTAGTGGTTCTGTTTAGGGTTGAGTAGCATTGGGGTTTATTTTGGAGGTCAAAGTGTATTTTTAGAGATTCATCATGAGTGTCTTTTAGATTTTTGTCAGTGTCTTTAATAATGGCTTTGGGGTTGAAGCTGTATTCAGTGAGGAGCTGGGTTTTCTGGACTAGCTGAAGAGCGAGCGTGTTTAGAGGATGAGATTCTGCTGAGGTTTCATTGGCGAGGAGGGCTTTATATCGGATTGAATCCGGATCAGATTGATGGAGGTGATGCCAGAACTGAACACATCTCTTCTGGATCTCAATCTTCAGTGGGTAGAAGCCTAATTCAGCTCTGCAGGCATCATTGGACGTACCTCGATGGACCCCTAAAACGTTTTTGATAATTTCTAGTTGTAGTTTTTCTGTTGAAGTTTTATCCCAATTCTTAATGTATTACTGGTCCCCAGATTTCACTCCCGTACAGTAGAATTGGTTTAATGATTGCGTGATATAATTTGATCCATGTTTTAATTGGTAATTTTAATTGGCCAAAGCGTGATTTGATGGCATAAAAAGCCCTCCGGGCCTTCTCATTCAAGGCCTTCACAGCCAGACTGAAGGCCCCTGATGCTGAGATCTCGATGCCCAGGTAAGTGTAGCTGCTGCTGTGCTCTAGGACTTCTCTGTAACTGAACTGGTATCTGCTTCTCTGAGACCTGGCCTTCTTCTGGAACACCATGACCCTGGTTTTGTCCAGGTTGACCGTCAGTGCCCATTCCTCACAGTACTGTTCCAGCAGGGCCAGGCTGTGCTGGAGACCCTCGGCCGTGGGGGACAGCAGAACCAGGTCATCTGCATACAGCAGGCATTTGACTTCAGAGTCGTGCACAGCAAGGCCCGGGATGCTGCGGGAGCGGTCCAGAGCTTCTGCCAGCTCGTTGATGTAGATGTTAAACAGTGTTGGGCTCAGACTGCATCCCTGCCTCACTCCACGGCTCTGCTGGAACAACGCTGCTCTGAGATTCCCCAGTTTAACCGCACATCTACTTTTTTTATACATGGATTGTATAACATTGAATGTTTTTCCACCAATGCCAATTTGTAATAATTTTATAGTAAACCTTCATGCCAAATAGAGTCGAAAGCTTTTTTTAAATCAATAAAACATGTAAATATTTTTCTTTGTTTGCCCTTTAGATTCTTGTTGATTAGAGTGTGGAGAGAATAGATGTGGTCGGATGTACGTTATTTTGGTAAAAAGCCAATTAGTGATTTATTTAGGATGTTGTGTCTTGTGAGGAATGTCACTATGCGGCTGTTTATTATATTGCAGAAAAGCTTTGCTAGGCTACTGCCCACACTAATGCCGCGGTAATTACTGGGATCGAATTTATCTCCTTTTTTGTATATAGGTGTGATCAGTTCTTCAGACCAGGCCTCAGGGAAGTCACCAGACGATAAGATCAGATTGAAGAATTTTGCCAGAGCTTGAATTATGTAAGGGCTGCTGATTTTGAGCATTTCATTGCTGATGTTGTCTTGTCCACATGCCTTCTTTAATTTAAGATTTTTAATGTGCTCTGTTATTTCTGATGTTGTAATAATCATGTCCAATGGGTTTTGGTCTTTTTTTGTTTTCTTCAAATCTTCTAGTTTTCCCTTTGTTTTTGTTTGGGGCTGGTTGAAGTCTGGTTCTAGTTTTTGGTAAAGAGTTTTAAAGTAAGAACTCCAGACTGTGCCGCTCTGGAGGAATGTGTCTGATTTGGGGCTTTCACATTTTTTAAAGAGATTCCAGAAATTGTTTTGGTCTATTGATTCATCGATTTCATCAATTTTAGCTTCATAATATTGATCTCTTTTGTTGCAAATTAGCTTTTTATAATTTTTCAAACAGTTGGAGTAGGCGAGCCGTAGCGTCTGATTGGCCGGTTCTTTATGTTTTTTGTTAGCAAGCCGTCGAAGGTCTTTTCTGAGATAATTGCATTCATTATCAAACCACATATTCTTTTTTATTTTTCTATGTTTGTTCTGTTGTTTAATGTTAGATATAGTGGCCAAAGTTTGAAATATATAATAAAGATTGGATGTTGCTGAGTTTATCCCATTAGTATCTGGAGTGAAATCTGTGGACATAAAGTCATCCAGCATTTTTAGTATTGCAAAGCTGCTCATGTTTTCTTTGACTTGTTCAGCGTTAGATTGGTTCCAGCTGAGTTTGGGTTTTAAGGGGAACAGCTTTTCATGTTTGAGGGGAGTTCTGACCCGGTCACAGGACTGGTTCAGGTAAAGGACTGTTTGGCAGTGGCCAGAAATGGGAAGTTGAGGTATAACTGTAAAGGCATTAATACAATTTGGGTCAATGTCTGTAATTGAGTAATCGACTACACTGGCTCCTAATCTGGAGCAATAGGTGAATCTACCTAAACTATCTCCTCTGGTTCTGCCATTAATGATGTACAGCCCTAAACCTTTACAAAGCTTTAACACTTGTTTTCCATTGGTGTTGACTAAACTATCATAGCTGTTTCTTGGTGTGATAATTAATGAAGAATGAAACGTGGTGTCGTTGGATATGTGATTATTATCTACAATATTTACATAATCTATTTCTCTTCCGGTCCTGGCATTTAAGTCTCCATATATGATAATATGTCCTCTTGACTGGAAGTGCAAGATGTCAGTCTGTAAGTTTAGAAAGCTTTGCTCGTTGTAATAGGGAGAGTCATGAGGTGGAATATAGAGTGCACAGAGGTAAAGATTATGCTGTGATATGACTGATTTCACTTCAAGCCAAATAGATGAATGTTAAATTTTAACAATTTTTATCAAGTGTTTCAAATTGTCTTTGTGCCAGATAAGTATTCCACCTGAGTCACGGCCATATTTTATTAAAAAAAATTTTAATGAAGGAACAACAATTTCTTTGTATCCTCTTGGACAATGTAAAGCCTCATTACTGCGACACCACGTTTCATGAAAGATACAAATGTCCATATCTGTTACACTGCTGAGTAAGTCTTGGTCTGCAGACTTGTTACCGAAGGTAGAAGAATGCAGACCCTGTATATTCCAACAACTGATTTTAAGAGACTTCATGAATAGGTTTGTCTGTGAAGTGTGTGCGTGTATATGTACATCTGTGTGAGTTATATCATGAGTCTGGAGCAGACGGTGTTCAGCNTGTGCGAATCGGCATATCTGTGATTTGGCCTACATTTGGCGGGTCGTATATCATTTTTCAAGTTTTTTGTTTCCTGTGCGCCTTTTTATCCACCTTTCGCGAAGAATGGAGCTGCGCTGGAGTGTTTGATAGTATTTTGGGTGATGTCATCATATCGCTACAATTTTCAGGAAAGAGAAAGAGGAGAAGGTTTTGAGGGTTGAATGTTGTTACAAATGAATCAAGCATAACGCTTGAGATACTATTATACATGGTGAGAAATGTAAACTGTCACAGGGCACAAAATATATTAATTTATTTTCTGTTTTTTTTATCACATTCTGGACCATAAGAACGGGACTTCAAAGCCTTGACATCCGGGTATCGGTAGATACGTCGGGTAAATTCGAGTAAACTCAAGGCTTCGCGTATACCATGCGAAATTCACCACACGAAATTCAGCGGGTGGCGGGTTAATTTCAAAATCACACAAGGGTCCCCAGAAATACTAATCCCGGCGAATAGGGCTTAGTCTATTTTTATCATGGTCGGCAGTGGCGAAGCCTTTTGACATAATGACTATAACTAACGGCAAACGCTATTTTATAACAAGATTTTAATGTACAGTATATCAAGACATCAAGGTCAGCTCAGTGAGCTGTCCAGTGGTGCTGATAGTCGCCACGGGTGGTTGAGGCTTACAGTTACAGGTTGCTACGGTTGAGGCGTGCAAGTGAAGAGAGCAGAGAGCGGCGGGGACAGATGAAGCTTCGTGAGTGAAAATCCTAAAAAGTTTACATTTAGTTGTTAGCAAATTTACGGATAAAAGTCTTAAATAGTACAAGACAGGTCTTACTAAAGGATTTTTCGGATGTCTTAAATTTGGGGATGGTATAAAATCGAGAATTGTGATACGCTAATATGATGATTAAACTTTCAAAAGCTTGATTGCTTTAAATGAGCGCTGCACTGTTCAGTCAGCTGCTGCGCTGGCTTTGTGTTTGGTTCAAGTCTGCTGCTTATTGTCAATTCTTCCACATGTACAGCACATACCCACAGAGAATTGAAATTGCGTTACTCTCAGACCCTTGGGGCATACAGATAACATTAATACAGATAGGTACAGATTAAATACAAAATACAAATACAACTATACAATATACAAATAAGGTAAAATGTAAAAATATATATATATATAAAGCACAAGGCATATGGCAGATAGAGTGCAAACCAGTAAAGTAAACAACAGTGCAGATATAATGATTGTAGTGCAAAAAACAATGATTTGTAGTGCAAAAGAGCTTATTCAGACTGATTAAAGTGACAGTGTGTGTGTGTATTTGAGGGGGGAGTGGGAGAGTCCATCAGAGTTCAGAGGTGCGTGGGGCAAAAGAGGGGAGGGGAGGGGGGGCAAGGTCAGGAGGGAGTTCAGCTTCCTGACAGCTTGATGGATGAAGCTGTCCTTCAGTCTGCTGGTCCTGGCCTGGAGACTCCGCAGTCTCCTCCCTGATGGCAGCAGACTGAAGAAGCTGTGAGTCGGGTGGGTGGGATCACCTGCAATGCAGAGGGCTTTGCGGGTGAGACGGGTGTTGTAAATGTCCTGAAGGGAGGGGAGAGAGGCACCAACGATCTTCTCAGCTGCTCTCACTATGCGTTGAAGTGTCTTGCGGCAGGACGCGTTGCAGGCGCCATACCACACTGTGATGCAGCTCGTCAGAATGCTCTCGATTGTTCCTTTGTAGAAGGTGCACATGATGGGAGCCGGGGCTCTGGCTCTTTTCTCAGTTTGCGTAGGAAGTAGAGACGCTGCTGTGCTTTTTTGGCCAGTGCTGCGGTGTTGTTAGTCCAGGAGAGATCCTCTGTGATGTTCACACCCAGGAACTTGGTGCTGCTCACTCTCTCCACAGTCGCACCATTGATGGTTAGAGGAACATGTTGAGTGTGCACTCTCCTGAGGTCAACAACAATCTCTTTCGTCTTCTCCACATTCAGAGAGAGATAGTTGTCACTGAACCACCTGGCCAGGTGGCTCACCTCGCTCCTGTAGTTTTTCTCATCTCTGTTGCTAATGAGACCCAATACAGTCGTGTCATCCGCAAACTTAAAAAGGAGGTTGGAGTTGTGTGACGGTGTGCAGTCGTAGGTCAGCAGAGTGAAGAGGAGGGGGCTCAGCACACATCATTGGGGGGCCCCAGTGTTCAGTGTGATGTGCTGGATGTGTTGCTGCCGACCCGAACTGCCTGAGGTCTTCCAGTCAGGAAGTCCAACAGCCAGTTGCACAGCGAAGTGTTGAGCCCCAGCTGGACCAGTTTGTGAATGAGCTGTTGAGGGATGATTGTGTTGAATGCTGAACTGAAGTCTATGAACAGCATTCTGACATATGAGTCTTTTTTGTCCAAGTGTGTGAGTGCTGAGTGGAGGGTAGAGGCGATGGCGTCATCTGTCGAGCGTTTGGACCGATATGCAAAATGGAAGGGGTCCAAGGAGGGGGGGAGAGCAGACTTGATGTGGTGCATGACTAGACGTTCAAAGCACTTCATGAGGATGGGATAAGTGCAATTGGACGGTAGTCATTGAAAGCAGGATGGAGACGACTTCTTCGGAACTGGAATGATGGTGGTAGCTTTGAAACATGTGGGGACAACAGCCTGACTTAGAGAGATGTTGAAAATGTCTGTGAAGACATCAGTGAGTTCCACTGCAGTCTCTCAGTACACACCCAGGAATGTTGTCAGGACCCGGAGCTTTGCGTGCGTTGATCCTGCTGAGGGATCTCATCACGCTGTCCGGGGACAGCGTCATCAACTGGTCACCGGGAGGAGGTGGAGTCTTCTGTGCAGTGGTGCTGTTTTTTTGTGCCTCAAAGCGAGCGAAGAAGACGTTCAGCTCATTCAGCAGGGAGATGGTGCGGTCACAGGTGCGTGGTGGGGGCTTGTAGTCCGTAATGGTCAGTATCCCCTGCCACAGGCTTCGATTGTCTCTGCTGTCGCTGAAACGATGGGATATCCTCCTGGAGAACTGTCTTTTAGCCTCTCTGATGCCACAGGATAGGTTGGCCCTAGCTGTCTTCAAGCCAACCTCATCTCCAGCTCTGAAGGCAGCATTCCACGTCTTCAGGAGTCCGTAGACCTCCCCCGTCATCCACGGCTTCTGGTTGGCCCGGACAGAGATGGTCTTTGTGACTGTTACATCATCAAAGCATCAATTGGTGATGTAGGCAGTGACAGTCTCCGAGTACTCCTGGAGGTCTGTGGTGTTATTATATGTGGCAGCCTGCTTAAACATATTCCAGTCAGTGGTGTTAAAACAGTCTTGAAGAGCCTCTGACGACCCTTCCGGCCACACTTGTATTTGTTTGAGAACTGGTTTGGTGACTTTAACGAGCGGTCTGTATGCAGGCATTAGCATGACAGTGATGTGGTCTGAGGCACCGAGGTGGGGGAGGGGAAGGGCCTTGTAAGCTCCTCTCTTGTGTGGTGTAAACAAAGTCCAGAGTGTTGTTTCCCGTGTTGGAAAGTCTATGTGTATTTTTGGGAACACACTCTTTAAATCTGCGTGGTTGAAATCCCCAGCCAAGATGAGAAAAGCATCAGGGGGGGCTGTCTGCTGCTCACTGATGTGCTGGTACAGTTCATTTAGTGCCTCGCTCCTGTTGCTGTTGTTGGAGCTGGGAGGGATGTATACAGCAACGAGCAGTATGGCTGTATATTCCCTCGGTAGATAGAACGGCCGGCACTTAATAATCATAAACTCCACCAGGGGTGAGCAGTGTTTGCAGACCACAACAGCATCGCGGCACCACGCATCATTGATGTAAACACAAAGCCCTCCGCCACAGGTCTTACCTCCCTCGACGCGAGCTCTGACCGCTCGATAGCATGTCAGCTGATCGAGATGAATAGCGCAGTCCGGAACGCTGTGTTGAGCCATGTTTCCGTGAACACAAAAAAACAACAGTCTCTTACAGTCCTCTGAGTTGAGCGTAGTAGTCGGATGTAGTCCAGTTTATTGTCCAAAGAGCGTACGTTAGCCAGTACGATGGTGGGGATAGCCGGCTTGTGTGGGTTAGCCGCTAGCCTAGCCCGGATACCTCCGCGCTTACCCCTCTTCTGCTTCCTCTCGCGCCGCTTGTGGCGCCTCCGCTGTGGGCGAGATGCAGCAGTGGGGGTCGGTGATGGAGTGGGCCTCCGGAGCAGACCGAGATCCCGCAGCTCTTCGGCGTGCGCAGAGTTAAACTCTAAAAATGTGGTTCTGCCGACATAGAGCAGAAACTCACGACTATATGCGCGCTTCGAAACAAATAGACGCGACGAATACATACAAAAACACTGCGACTCACAAGACAAAAAACACGAAAACACCTTTCTGTCGGGAGAGAGAGAAGCCGCAGCGTGTGAACGCGCCGCCATCTTGGAAATGATGTTGCTGTTACCTGTAACGAGACGTCAACAGAGTGAGGATCCATCTGCAGCTTTATTGAAATCATAATCAACAGACAAGGTCAGACACCAGCAAACACAACAGAGGAGAGAAGCCAAATCGTTAGTCAGGGACGTGCAAAAGGGTCGGGGCAGGCAGCAAACAATCAGTAATCAGAGAACAATAGCAAGAGTACGGGAATAAACAGAGAGGCCAGACACGGGAAGAAACGCTCAGAAATGTACACCGGGGCAATACAAGACTTCGCAATGAGGGCGAGTCTGAGAGCTGATTAAATAGTCCACTTAAAGAGAGTCAGGTGCAGGGGTAATCAGAGCCAGGTATGAGTGTGTGTGTGTGTATGTGTGTGTAGTCCGGATGAAGTTCAAAACTCGGGAGAAAGCTCCCTCTGGTGGTGAGCGGGAGGCACGGCGGGAGTCTCGTTTGTGACAGAGACCCCCCCCGTGAGCGGCTCCTGACGCGAGGAGGCAGGCGACTCGGGGGTCTTCCGCGTGGTCGAGGGGCCGGCTTATCCGGGTGCATCCTATGAAACTCGTTGGTGAGTGTGGGGTCGAGGATGTCCTTAGCATTGACCCAGGACTGCTCCTTCGGACCGTAACCCTCCCAGTCCGCCAGATATTGGAGGGTGCCACCCCAACGTCTGGAATCGAGTAGTTCTCGAACCTGGTAAATCTTGCCGTCCATCAGAATGGGTGGAGGACCCTGGTCACTGGTCTGCTCCTCCTCCTCCGCTCTCGGACCACCAGCGGGTTTGAGAAGTGAAACATGAAAAGTGGGAGAAATGCGATAATTAGTGGGTAATGCCAAATGGAAATAAACTGGTGTAATTTGTTTAATAATTTGGAAGGGACCCACATACCTGGAACTGAGCTTTCTGCATGGGAGTCGGAGGCGGAAATCTCGGGTAGACAACCAGACCCATTGCCCTGGAGTGTATTCAGGATTGGGGCGATGGTGACGATCAGCTTGCGATTTCTGTCTTCTAACAGCATGTAGTAAGTGTATGTGAGCTTGATTCCAGATGTTCTCACTCCTCTGGAGCCAGTCGTTGACAGCAGGTACTTCAGTGGGTTCTCCTGACCATGGAAATAACGGTGGTTGGAAACCCATTATACATTGAAATGGAGTGAGTCCAGTAGAGGGTTTTTGTAGTGAATTTTGAGCATACTCTGCCCACATGAGGTAACGGCTCCAGTCAGTCTGATTCTGTTGGCAGTATGATCTGAGGAATCGTGTGATCTCCTGATTGAGTCATTCCGTCTGGCCATTGGATTGTGGATGATATCCTGAGGTGAGGCTGATGTTGACATTAAGTTTTTGAAAGAAAGCTGACCATACTCTGGAGGTGAATTGGGGCCCTCGATCCAACACGATGTCCTCAGGGAGCCCATAGAAGCGAAACACAAAGTTGCATAGGGATTCAGCTGTTTCGAAAGCTGTGGGTAGTTTGGGGAGAGGAATTAAACGACAGGCCTTGGAAAAACGGTCTACGACGGTGAGTATTGTGGTGTTGTTATTGGACTTGGGAAGGTCAGTGATGAAGTCAATAGCCAGATGGGACCATGGTCTGTGGGGAACTAGTAAGGGGTGCAACAAGCCGGATGGTAGGTGTCTGAGGGATTTACTTTCGTTACAGGTGATGCAACCGTGGACAAAGTCTATAGTGTCAGTCCTCATGGTTGGCCACCAGAATTTGTTCTGGAGGAGATGGAGAGTGGCCGTAATCCCAGGATGACCAGAGCTGAGCCCCGAGTGAACGTGTTGCATGACCCTTTCACGGAGTTCCTGAGGAACAAATATCTTATCGGGAGGGGAGATTTCTTGTGAATTGGCCTGTTCAAGCTCTGTCATGATGTCCCACTGGACGGGGCCCACAAGCAATGATTCAAGGAGAAGGCTTTCCTCAGAGTTACTGGGATCTAGGCAGTCGTGTTGCCATGACAGAGCGTCAGCCTTGGTATTCCTGGAACCAGGTCGATATGTGACAGAGAAATCGAAGCATGTAAAGAACAGCGCCCATCAGGCCTGTCTGGGGTTTAGTCTTTTAGCAGATCATAGATATTCCAGATTCTTGTGATCCGTCAGGACAACGAAGGGGTGCTTTGATCCCTCCAGCCATTCCTCCATAGCTGCCTTCATAGCCAACAATTCCCGGTTACCGACATCATAGTTTTGTTCAGCAGAACTGAGCTTGCGAGAAAAGTAGGCACAAGGGTGAAGCTTAGGTGGAGTACCCTGCCGCTGTGAGAGAATGGCCCCGATGCCAGTATTTGAGGCATCCACCTCGACTATGAACGGGATTTCAGGATCAGGGTGATGAAGAATGGGAGCAGATGTGAAGCGTGATTTGAGTTCCGTGAAGGCCTCTAGTGCTGAGGTAGACCATATGAGATGTGCAGAGCTTCTCTTTGTCATGGAGGTTAGAGGGGCAGCTACGGAGCTGAAGTTTCTGATGAAGCGGCGGTAGAAATTTGCAAATCCTAAGGAACGTTGTAGTTCTTTTAGTGTCGCCGGTTGTGGCCAGTCAAGAACTGCTCTGACCTTCTTCTCATCCATCTCCACTCCCTCCTGACTGATGATGTAACCCAGGAATGACATACCGGTCTGGTGAAATTCACATTTCTCAACTTTGGCATACAGTTTATGGTTGATGAATCTTTGTAAAACTGACCTCACGTGTTGTACATGTTGCTCATATGTGTTGGAGTAGACAAGGATGTAATCGATGTAAACGATTACCCAACGATCCAGCATGTCCCGGAAGACGTCATTGATGAAGGATTGGAACACAGAAGGACTGTTAGCAAGGCCGAAAGGCATAACAGAATATCCGTAGTGCCCAGTACAGGTGGAGAAGGCTGTCTTCCATTCATCACGCTCTCTGATGCGGATGAGATTGTAAGCGTTGCGGAGATCTAACTTGGTGAAGTAGTTGGCCTTGCGAAGTTGCTCCAGGGCAGATGGTACTAGGGGCAATGAGTATCGGAACTTGACAGTAATGTCGTTGAGACCCCGGTAATCGATACATGGACGTAGACCTCCATCCTTTTTCTTGACGAAGAAGAATCCTGCTGATGCAGGTGAGATTGATGGTCTGATGAATCCTTTAGAAAGTTCCTCGTTGATATATTTCTTCATAGCCTCCGACTCCGGTTAAGATAGAGGAAAGATACGGCCTTTAGGTGGTGTTGTGCATGGTAGTAAGTCAATAACGCAGTCGCTAGAGCGGTGAGGAGGTAGTTCTGATACCTTGGATTTGCTGAAGGCCTCCACAAGGTCTGTGTACTCTGAGGGAAGTGTGGATGAGTGAGCTGATTCCTCCGTGAGTTTGACTGCTGGTTTGTTGCTCAGACACTTGACTTGACATGAAGGATCCCACTGAATAATCCGACCCTCCTTCCAGGAGATGAGTGGATCATGTTGTCATAACCAGGGAAGTCCGAGAATCACCGGGTTATGTGGTGAAGTGATGATGTAGAAACGAATGATCTCCGTGTGAAGGGTCCCGGTTTCCAAACATAAGTCCACGGTGGTGTGCATGACCCTTCCCTCACCCAGAGGACGTCCATCTAGCGCCTCCACTGCCAGCAGAGAATTGCAAGGGATTAGAGAAATGTTATGTTGTCGAGCGAATTCATGTGACATAAAATTCCCCGCTGCCCCTGAGACCAATAGCGCTGAGGTAGATATGTTACTACCCTCTATGGATAGTGTTATGGGTACTTTGATGCATGTACTGGAGTGATGTGCCTGAATGCAAGGACTCACCGCAGAGGGATTACGAAGAGGCAGTTGTGTGGGACAGGAGGCCCGGAGATGGCCGGCTTGGCCGCAATAGAGACACAGACGCTGAGTGATTCGGCGCTCTAGCTCCTCTTGAGACAGGTGAGTGTATCTGAGCTGCATGGGTTCCACAGAAGAGGAGGAAGAAGACGTGATTGGAACTGAATGACTGGTAGGTATCGTTCTGGTAGGGCGACGAGAACGAATCAAATTGTCAATTTGAATAGCCAGTTCTATGAATTGGTTGAGCGTTCTCCCTTCGTCCCTGCAAGCTAGTTCCGATTGGAATTCAGGGCTGAGTCCCTTGCGGAAAAACAGTTTCAACGTGCTCTCAACCCAATCAGTCTGAGCGGCGAGGGTGCGAAACGACAAGGCGTACTCAGCTGCGGTATTTCTGCCCTGAGATAAGGCGAGCAATTGTTCATCCGCATCTTTACCTCCTTCAGGATGTTCAAATATTTCTCGGAAGCATCGGAGAAAAGTACTGAATGTGGGGAAAGCTGATCCATCCTCCCTGCCGTGGCCCACTCCAAAGCCTTCCCAGTTAGGAGTGAACATACAAAGGAGATCTTGCTGATATCAGTGGTGTACATCACAGGCTGTTGGTTGACAAACAAGGAGCACTGCAATAGAAATCCCTTACAATCCCTCCAAATCCCTTAGCTGGTGTTGATGAGCAGCGAGTTGATTTGCCTGAGCTGACACTTCCGTAGTAAGTTGAGCCAGAGCTGCTGGATCATGTAATGGCGAAGTCTTCTGTAACGAGACGTCAACAGAGTGAGGATCCATCTGCAGCATTATTGAAATCGTAATCAAACAGGCAAGGTCAGACACCAGCAAACACAACAGAGGAGAGAAGCCAAATCGTAGTCAGGGACGTGCAAAAAGGGTCGGGGCCGGCAGCAAACAATCAGTAGTCAAAGAACAATAGCAAGAGTTCGGGAATCAACAGAGAGGCCAGACACGGGAAGAAACACTCAGAAATGTACACCGGGGCAATACAAGACTTCGCAATGAGGGAGAGTCTGAGAGCTGGTTAAATAGTCCACATAACGAGTGTCAGGTGCAGGAGCAATCAGAGCCAGGTATGTGAGTCTGTGTGTGTGTGTGTGTGTGTGTAGTCCGGATAAAAGTTGCAAAAACTCAGGAGGAGAGCTACCCTTCGTGGTGGTGAGCGGGAGTCTGTCGTGCAACCCATATTGGCCTCTTAATCCGAACCTTTGCAGGAAGCCCCACATGTGTTCCATTTAACTTTAAGGGCCCTATTTTAACGATCTAAGCGCATTATGTGAAGACTGCGCTTAGGGCGTGTCCAAATCCACTTTTGTTAGTTTAACAACGGGAAAAATGGTCGGCGCGCCCGGCGCATGGTCTAAAAGGGTTATCTACCTATTCTCTTAATGAGTAATGGGTGTGTTTTGGGCGTAACATGCCATAAACCAATCAGAGTCTCATCTCCCATTCCCTTTAAAAGCCAGTTGCACTCACGCCATGGCAGATTCGCTATTTACATGGCGGAATTTTCAAGCGGAAAAACTGAACGCTTCTCTAGTGAAAGAACTGATCTGCTCATGGGCATAATTCTGATACATGCAAAGACTATAGGCTATATCTATTATGACATGTAGGCATTTTTATATGTAAACAATAATTTTTTATATTTTAATCCTTTAATTTTTCATTTTTACAAATGTTTTCACTCTATCATTAAACTGTGCTTTATAATGAATTAAGCCTAATTCTAGGTTGTTATACAGCATGAACTCTTCACAATTTTTTTCTAGTTATAATTCTTTACCTGTTACAGTATCACAATTGAGTTTTGTGTTGTTGTTAAGAAATTGTCATTTGAACTGAACTGTTGTCATTTTTATGAATGTAAAACAAGTTTAGTCAAGTGCACAGTTAAACTACAGTATGTTGTGTTATGGATGATGTCAGGATTCTTAGCTAGCATAATCAGTATACCTTAATGAGCTTCGGTGACTGTTGGTGAGAGGATGTAGGTGTGTCCAGCGACACGACAAAGTTGAGATTTATTTAACTTTATGCAAATTAAGAGCGACATATGGAATCGACAACCAATAGGAGTGAAGTCAGTGGAGCGCATACTACATTGTAGTGGAGTGTCGAGGCAAGAGGGACGATGGACGAATTTGGCGGTCAGCAACTTTCCTATTAGGCTTGGGAAGTCGTGGCCTAATGGTTAACGAGTCGGACTCGTAACCCAAAGGTTGCGGGTTCGAGTCTTGTACCGGCAGGGAAGGCTCTCTTCCACCTTCAATACCACGACTGAGCTGCCCTTGAGCAAGACACCGAACCCCCAACTGCCCCCGGGCGCCGCAGCATAAATGGCTGTGTGTTCACTGCTGTGTGTGTGCACTTTGGATGGATTAAATGCAGAGCACTAATTCCAAGTGTGGGTCACCATACTTGGCCACATGTTACGTCACTATAATTTATGTTATGTCTCTGTGTACATACGGTGGTACTTGCCATGCTGACTCCGAGTCCAGACGGACCGGCGCTTGTGCTTTTGCTGTAGATAAATGACTGCGATGGCAAAGAGCACTCACTGTTTCTCATTCATCTTTAATATTAAGCATGTTATGTATCGATTCCACTTATATTTAGTCATTTCCTTCTAAAATGTTAGTTTGTAGCGGTAAGAAAACTGATTATTGTCTACAGCTTAGAGTACATCCGTGAATGCCATTCATAAATGTTATTAGGTAACCAGTAGTGTGAAAACCCAGTAGCAACCTGACTGCCAGCCACTGGTGACATGCAGTGACAAAGTCGCGGGTAGTGTAGTGAGTGCAGCTTTAGTTCATCTTTTTTTTTTTTCTTTTTTTTTGTACCAAATAATTTTGCTGGTCTGAGATAGTCTTTTCAACAGAAAAAAACACTCTCATTATCCTTATCGTTAACATATCAGGCTACATGTCAATCAAAATGTTGTCTTAGTCGTGCAGTCTACTTGAAACTGTAAAATCACAGTTTTGTAGCCATTTCAGACTGAGTGGGTGGGAAGAAAGGTAGCAGAAATGTATTTTAGGCAGCCGTAATCCATAGTTCAACTGGCAATCACTGAAAATAGCTGAGAAGCATTGCTGTCTCTTCTGTTTATGCAGCTTTTTATGGGTTACGTTATGTGGTAAGCCCAGAAAAACGCAGTTTATCCTTAATCACACTGTATCTGACAGAGAGCTCTTTGTGAGCAAGTCCTCCAGCGGGATTCCAGCTCTTTGTGGGATATTGCAGCTCTGAGGCAGCAATTTCAGGCACTTTTGAAAAGCTCAAGGATTTTTCAACTCCAATCTAAGCCTAAAGTCAGCTTGGTTTTCAAAAAAGTTTTCCAACTTTTAGCCTACAATAGGAATGGACATTTTCTGAAGTAGCCGGCACCCGTCACTTTCTGAAGTGTTGTTCCATGGCCAATGGTATTAAGCCAGTATCCAATACTTTTCAAGTCTGCTTTAATCATTAGAATGAAAAAACACTTTGAAACAAATAATGTTCTTATTTATAATTTTACAAATCTGTTAATGAAGGAACAACAATAATATGTGTAGGTGTTTCCTCTATCACTTTAAAGCAGTTTTGTTCTTAGTTGTAAATATGAGTTAGCAGTCTGTATTTAATGTGATGATGAAAATAAAAAAGACAGTGTACTGTCAAACATTGACAAGAAACATGATGCATGCAAAATGTAGTATAGTCCAATTCATAAACAAATGACTCTTATGCGTGGTTCTGATGGTCTTTTTGGAAGCAAACTCATACGCGGGCCAGGGCAGCCCATGCATGAACAAATGCCTCTCCTATTTCAATGAATCAAAAATGCCAGGGTTCAAGTTGTTTGCTTTCCCTCCCCTGCGGTACGGGGCTCGCGGCTCCATGTTCCTGCTTTTAGTTTCGGCGACCTGGTCGCACCCCTCTGCTCCCGGTGGACTTTGTCTGCTTCTGCCGGCAGCACCTGCCGCGTCAGCACCCCTGTGTAGGGGAATACCCGGCGCTGAGTACGCGCCAGTACGATTTCATGGATGACACGGAATTTTAGGATCCGTGATTTTCAGCCGAGCCATATTTGTATATGATGTTTGCACATACCGGGCTGCGCGACAGACCGAGTGGGGTTGAACGGGTTGGGGGGGTGCCCCGGGCGATACCCGAGAGGCCGTCGCACGGGCTTATTCTCACATTTTTTTTGGTGGATGGCACCGATAATTCTAGTGTGTTTTTTCTTAATTGACACAAATTCTAAATCTACTCTTCTTGATAATGACCCTTGGTGTAACCTCTGCATAACGCACATTGAGGTGATTTCGGTAGTGTAACGCGCTCATCCAGTGAACCATTTCATGGTTTAGAGCTTTTTTCTACGCTTGATAGACAAGCCCGCATGCCTCATATCAGCTTTTTTTGCAGTTGTTCTGACCTTGAGGCCGTGCACCAATCGTTTGCTGTGTGTGTGTGAAGATCATGACTAGACTGTGTAAACACAGGAGCATATCCACCCCGCCTTTTTGTGCTCTACATTAGCCAGCAAACCGGAGGTTAGTCTGACCATCTCGCAGCCCCTTTAAAGCCGTTACACAAGACACGCGGATCACGGCAACACGAGTTGTCGCTTGTGACTCGAGTGTGTCGAGTTATGTCTCGATGCGTTTTGAAATGAGACGGTCTCCCAGCGCTTGTGAGAGTGAATGAAGTTAGATACGTCCTCATCTACACTCTTCTGTTTGCTTGGTTCGTCGACAAACCCACTACCGCCCGCACCACCAAGAATATCAAGTACACACTGTGAGATAACGACTGATTAAGTAGAAAACACACTGCAATGCGCAGAGTTGAGATGACATTCACTATTTTTCGACGTCACAAGCTGGCATTTCTGTTGGTTTAAGTTGTATATAGCACCGGAGTGCATCTGAACGAGATTGCGCATACTGACGACGTAAGTAAGGAGGTCACGAGGGGTATAAAATTGGAATGATTTGATGAGACTGAACCGTGCACGACGCATACTGGACAGCCTGCCTGACTAGTGTTAGTTATGCTGTAGACGACCAGTATTTATTTAGTTTACGTATGCTCTGTGGGATGAAGACTGTTCAGTTTACCATTGTTGATATTGTTTTGTCACGTTACCATATCTTCCTTTTTAGGTACAGTCAAGTTTATGTCGACGGAAGGAGTAAGCTAGCATTTCGTCTAGTTTTAGTGTGACACAAGTCCGAACGTATCTCGATGATTATAGTCACTAGTTTTAGTCGGACGGAAAACGTAAGTGACAGTTAGAGTCTAGTTTAGACAATGTAGCTCCTGTTGCTATTTTAGTCTCTTTTTAGAAAGCAATTGCTATTTAGACCACTGTGCACAATATAGATACGAGTACCTAGTACATAGCAGAATAGACGAAACCGCTATACATTTTGACTTTGGTAGCAGCCAACACGACCAGCGTTAAGCAGATCGGTTATGACTTATGTAGTATGTGTATTGGTACAGAGAGATCATACGATAATCACAGACATACATCCAGGTTCCACAGCCATGGAGAGAGCTGTGTGGTAGACCATGTTGCAACAGATTAGGATTTACCCAAACCAAAGACATGTTAGCAAGCAGTACGACGACAGATTACACTTGCTGAGAGTATCAAGTAGCGAAGCCAGGCTGGCACGGGCTTCGACCTGCGGTCCCACGGATGTAGAGACTAACCTAGACGTTGTGGCAGTTTCCGTCTTTACCTAAATCACACCGCGGTTTACGACGATCACACGAATGTAGTCACGAGCTATCCCTGTGGTCACATTTTAATTCAACATCCTGTAGGCGACCACGTACAATGACGTTGAGTGGTCGACTGTATGTGATATTTCTAGCACTTCGAATATGCTAGTATTGGCTACGTATGTGAGTGTTTGGTCTTGAACTGGTAAAGGCAGTGAGAGAACTGTGCAGTACATAGTAAATGTCATACAGAATTATTTTTAATATCGTATATATTAAAGATTTCAGTATGGCTGAAGTAGTCTGAATGCAAGAGACCATGTTATTGAATCTTTAGTGAGACATATTTTAATGTAGGCTATGCATGTTCAAGATGTCAGAGATTTGAGAATAGACTGATAATGTGGATAAAGACAAAAGTGTTTGGCTCACTCTTTTTGTGCAGGGCGTATTAAGAGATTTATTGTTATTTTTTACCAATTATCCGATGGAATAGCTAAGTCTGAGATGTTAGAAGGCTATTATTAGTCGAGGGACACGATGCGTGATAGGATGGTTAGCTACGACAATGAACTCGGGCCAGATGCCGAGCGGCGTAGATGTTACCAGAGTGACCCACTATACAACACCAGCTCAGGACGCAGCTAGTGATGTCGCCCGGAACTATCGGCGACACGAAACTAAGTCGCCTGATTAATAGATCGCGATGTTCCCGACAGTGACAAGCTCTGAGAGAAACTTTTGTTGTGAGTGGCAAGTACAGGGTGCACTCGTTGCGCGCACGACTGAGCGCGTATTCGCAACTGGGTATATGAAGGAAAGAACTTCAAGATGGCCGCGGAGCGAGCTCAAGTGCGTTAAATGTGTTGCTAGCGGCACAGCATCGGCAACAACTGCGTCAAAGAGCGGATAATACGCATACAAGTCTGATGGATAATATCCCACCACGCATAAGAGCGTGGATTTAAATCCACCCTTCAAGACCCACCATGCCACACAACACTGAGCTGCCCAGATACAGACAGCCAACACAAAGTCACAGCACCGCACACACAGCAGTGGAATAACCTGAGGCGGTGAACTCATATTTCGGCAGCCGGAATTTCAGTGGCTCTTGTTGATAGGCGGGCATCGAAATGGAAGATCGGTTCAGAGAGTAGGACTTTGATCCTCTGCTAGCCTTATGTTGCGCCATTTTGTCGGCCATTATAAAACAGCTCCTACGTATCCAGGAAGCTGATGTGGTTGTTATCAAACGAGGCCACCCCTGCTCTCGACACTGTACCCAATGGAATTGGGATAGAATCATGTATCAGATGACAGTTAGATTGCTGAGCGCACCTTGGGGCTTGAGTGAATATCAGTGTGACGTTCTGAGTGGTGTTAGCGGATACTGCGCAGAATGGTAGAGGACCTGTATGCTTGAAGCCCGCGGAGCACTAACCCACTGGACCAACAGCCATATGTGACTACTGTCACAAATAGTAATTACATAAACGGATGGAGCGTACAATAATGTGTATTAACATTTCGTTTCGTGTCGTGGTGTGCCGATCTATGACGGCCAAGAAGAGAGGACCGATTTTAGCATAGTTTTTACTTGTTGCTATGAGCCACATGTTCGTCTCGTTTTATTCCGGGCCGGCAAGACGATATTGCATTGTACATTTAATTATTGTCATCGTCAGCGACTGGGATATGCAGCCTCGCATTTCAGTCTACGAATCCGATGAGACGTACGCTACACAGGCCAGTGATCTAAGGCTGTTTATCGATGGCCAGACCCTGGGTCCTTTATGCGATGTATAGTTCGATGTGGATTTGCAAAAAAGAGCATTACTAGCTAGTTTGCACGGAGAACTGAACACCACAACTCTCGTCCATGAATGGTGCGTCGTACCGCGTGTTGCAGAGAGTAGTAGATGCTTATTGGGCTGAGCTCTCCGACGCTGTGGCCCACAGGTAGAGATTAGACTGGAGTCGATCTCCGCAGGTTTGTGCATTGGCTTGCACAGCATGATGTCAGTCCGTCGGACATTCAGTCGTGACGTAGTCTGCCACTGTGTAATGCCGTCGTGTCGCCATTCTGTGATGGACTTAGGTGTCATTCGTAGCGCCCCTAGAGCATTTGCGCGTCGACACAAGCTGAAAGACCCACGTGTTTGTTGTGTGTACTATGAAACCAGACGTACTTCCGTGCGTCCTCCTGGGACCTATCTATGCGTAGCTGCTTGGAAGGACTTGCCCTGGTCATTGACATTGTTTCGTAAGTTTTATTCATTATGTTGTTTCTGTGGTATCCTTATCCTGACTCACATACAGCAAAACACACACGAACCTGTTATACCATGCCGGACGTTTCTAGTGACGGCAATGAGGACAATTTTGACCACGTATTGTACAGATTGGCAATTCAAGTGGACACTCACACTTTGTTTTTCAATAGTATAATCACGTATATGGGCGACAGCTGTGGACGCGAACAGGGTAACTGCACAAGAAGATGGAATGTGCGATGTGGGTATGACGCCGTGTAAGTATCGAAGATGAAGAAAGAAGGAGAAAAAGACAGCTTGAGTACGGGCTGAGACTTAGAAACACGCCGAAGGTGATTGTGGGGGGATGCTTTAGCCAAGCTGCTTGCTGAGGATCCTATGCAGCCCACCCAGACACAGTGAAATTGAGAAAGACAATCAGAAGTTAGCATAGATGACACGCATAGAAAGGTCAGCATGCTACAAATGTAACCACGAGCCAGACCGATGAGACATGAATCATCATGACTATGATTTCCTCCTACCTCACTGGTGAAGGCGTGAGAGGAGAGTGGCCTGATTTATGTGCCTGTGAACATTTAATTATGTTAGAGCAGGTGTCTGAGGGTCACGGTTGTGATCTGCAGTATGGTAGGATTTATGTCTTCCTGATGGTTAGAAGGAATACCTGCACTCTGAGACTAGGGTGTGTATTTTTTCGGGTTTTACGTTTTGCTGGTCATGATCACCATTCCACACAGGGTCTAATATTTATATGCTGTGTTCATCAAATCCCGTACTCAGAACTACATTTTCGTCATCATTAAAAATTAAGATGGTGTGAAAAATATTACATATCTCGCATGTGCCGGTCCTTTCCTTCCTTCTTTCCCTGTTTTTTTTTTTTTTTTGTGTGGTGTCCTTCGCCGGCGATTCTGTCGTGGTATTTTTGAAGGTAGAAGAGAGCCTTCCCTGCCGGTACAAGACTCGAACCCAGAACCTTTGGGTTATGAGTCCGACTCTTTAACCATTAGGCCACGACTTCCCCAAGCTAAAAGTGAAAGTTGCTGACGCCAATCGCCCATCGTCCCTCTCCTCGACACCCACGTAGTGTGCGCGCCACTGAATTCACTACTATTGGTGTCGATTCATAGTCGCCTTCATGTGCTAAAGTTAAATATATTCAAACTTGTGTGTCGAGTTGGACCACACTACATCCTCTCACCAACAGTCACCGAAGCTTTATTTAAATAATAGTAGTTCCCTATCTATACTTCACTCGTACTGCGTCTGTTTAAGACGCTTTGGGGAAAAACTCTTTTTTCTCAGATGACTGAAGCGGGCGAGAACTGAGATAGATACTCACTCCGAGCATGGTCCGCTCTTCTCCACTCCCCTACCACCTTCATTGAAGGACGGCCCCGCTCTCGTTTCTCTCTCTTAGCGAGCCTTGGAGGAGAGAAACAGCGGGCGTCAGGGATCTAAGAATGGTCTAAGCGGTTCGCATGCCGGCACTGTACCCGCTGGCTCGCTATCCTTGCTGTGCATTGGGCCACCGAAGAAGGGCGGTGAGCTGCGTGCTCACTGAGACAGAATGCTCACTCACAACATGAATCTCACTTTTCTCCGCTCGCGGACTATGCTCAATGAGGCAGGCCCACTCTCCATTCTCCTCTCTCAGCGAGCCTCGGAGAGAAACAGTGAAGTCTGGGAGCTAAGCAGCCGGGTCTGAGCGATATCACGCCGACACAGAGCCTGTGTGCTTGCTCTCCCCGCTGCGCTTCGATCCGTGTCTTACACATGAAGATCAGCGCCCCTCTTTACATCGAGCGGCTCTATTTTCCTAGGTTGATCGAAGCGGAACGCTGTCACTGACAGCTTCAAATTGGTGTGTGTGTTGCTATGGCTGCACTCATAGAGACAGGCTGCTTTTACCACGAAAGCAGTCTGCCCCTGTTCGTTTGTGGAAGGCGGCCCCACCTCCCCACTCTCATGTTTCTCTCCTCCCAGTTACCTCGGAGGAAGCAACGGCGAGCTCGCGGGTTGAGCGATCAGGCATAGGAATTTCATGCCGACACACATCAGGCATCCTTAACCTGCCAGTGTGTGTTACACGTGAGAATCAGCGATTCTTGTTTCATGAGCAGCTTAATCCTGCTAGGCAGATCAAAGCAGAACGTTCGCAGCTTCTCATTTGTGTGTGCGTCGCTTAGCCCCGCCTCCCCCGCTCTTGTGTTTCTCTCCTCCCAGTTACTCGGAGGAAGAAATGGCGAACTCACAGGGATGAGCGATCAGGCATGAGTGATTTAACGCCGGCAAGTCCCCGTATGCATCACTCTCCATACAGCTCTTTGATCCGCAAGTGTGTTTACACGTGAGGATCGGAGCAGAACACTGTCACCAATGATTCAATATCGCTGACAACTTTGTATTTGAATGCGCCTCTTGCCTGGGCCACGCCCACGCCCACGTTGAGGCTGCACTCACTGAGACAGATCACTCTCACTACGAGAGTTCATGTCTCGCTCTGCTTTGCTCGCGGCTTGTCTTCTTTAGTGAAGGCGGCGCCGCCCCTCTCCTCATCCCCCATGAGCCGATCTGAGAGAATGCGCACAGCACTTTTGATCTGCCTGAGTGTTTACACATAAAGATCATCAGTACACCTCTTCTAATGAGTGGTTTGATCTTTTAGGCGGGAGTAAAAGATATGTTCCCTAGATTATAATATTTATTCAGCGATTACATGACCTACGGTGACCAGCGCTCTATTTATCAACGCCTTGTCACGAGGGCTGAGGCATGACAGGCCATCCCCGGAGTGCAGAGGGTTGAGCCTGGTTTCTCCCAAGGTGTTTTTCTCCATTCTGTCAGTGGATGGAGTTTTGGTTCCTTGCCACTGACGCCTCTGGCTTGCTTAGTTGGGGACAATTCATTTCCAGCGATATCGTTGACATGATTGCAAAGATAATATTTAAACTGAGCTGGATGTTGACATCACTGAATTCAATGATGAACTGTCTTTAACTGAAAGATTAGTGTTTACTATTGTCATTTTGCATTATTGATGCTGTTCAGGTTGTGTGACACAATCTGCATGTTAAAAGCGCTATATAAATAAAGGTGACTTGACTTGACTTGACTTTTGGGGATAATAAATCAAGGTTATTCACTGCAATTCGCTCGAAGACCCCCTGCGATTCAGCGGCATGGTTCCCACCTCGGTTAGAGCAAGGACGCACACGTCCTACGCTCCGAGGTGATGAATTTGCTGGCGATAGGAGCTGTAGAAACTCAAAGCGAGTCAGGCTTCCGCAGCCGCTATTTTCCTCGTCCCCAAAAAGGATGGCAATGGTCGCCCATCCTCGATCTCAGGCACCTGAACCACGCCCTCATGAAACGGCCGTTCAGGATGATTACATTGAAGCAGATCCTCTCGCAAGTGTGCCCAGCGGATTGGTTCTTTTCGCTGGATCTGAAAGATCTTTCTCCGCTGAGACAGATGGGAATCCGCATTTTGAATTGCCTCAATGACTGGCTCATATTGGCCCAGTCGAAGGATGAGCTACTATTTCACAGATCCTTCCTCCTCAGCCACTTAGAATGCCTGGGACTCAGGGTCAATTTTGCCAAGAGCGCGCTGTCCCCCAGCCAACGGATATCGTTCCTGGGAACAGTTCTCAACTCAGCCCAAGTGAGGGAGGTAGTCGCGCCAGAACGTGCACTGGCTATTCAGCAGCTAGTAGCCTCATTCAAAGTTGGAGCCGCTCGCCCTCTCAAGGCATTTCAGAAGATGCTGGGACTCATGGCCTCCGAGTCACCGGCCCCTTCAGTGCTGGCTGAAACCACGAGTTCCGTCCCACGCCTGGCATCTCGGATGCCTTCGTGTCAAGGTGGGCCAGGCCTGTGTGGCAGCTCTGGCCCCTTGGAAAGACTCGGGGATGGAACGAGGCGTGCTCAAGGGAATGTTCTGCAGTGTGCATGGCAGGTTGAACCAGGGAGCAGACATGCTATATCAGAGCAACATCCCCTCAGAAGAGTGGATGCTCCACCCACATAAGGTTCAGAGAATCTGGGATATCTTCGGCAAGGCAGAAGTCGACCTCTTCGCCTCAGAAGATAACTCTCACTGCCAGTGGTGGACAAAGTACACAAATCAAGTACTTTACTCCAGTAAAAGTAAAAGTACTAATTTTTCAAACCAAACATTGATTGGGCGAAAGGGGGGATGAATCAAGGCAGGAAACTTCTCTGGTGCAACGGCGAACTCCCATAACCTCTACGTCCAGTGAGTTCTCTGGCAGACTTATGCACCAATGTCAACAACAAACAACTATTCCTCTTTCCTCTCATTGTTCCTGCAAGTCCTTTTTAAGACTAGTTGGTTTAGTCCAGGTGCAGCACCACATCAGCCAATCACCTGCAGACAGCCAATCACCTTGGGAATAAACACAGAGTTACTCACTAAGACGTCACACACTCCCCCTAAAGAAATCCTGCATCCAATAAAGGATCCTTAAAACACCAAACAAAATCAAAAGTGAAACTAATAAAAAAAAAACTACTTTCCTTGTTCTTTTTTTTCTTCATGGCTTCAATCCACCTTCAGTGTCCTTGTTTTCTTGTGTTCTCACAGTCATGTCAGTTTGCCCAAGACTACGGTTTAAGTAAAAAAGTACTGATAGATAGATTTATTTTGCAATTTTATATAGGCTACTTAATTTAATTTTATATTAGCACACATTTTTTATAAGCCTACTGCTCAAAATACCTGGTATTTTCCCAAAATAACCACTATATGGAGTCAATATATATTTTTGTTGTTGATATGGACTACGTTGACAGGAATGATGTGGAGTAGTGTTCACTATGAAGCTTACACTGCGATGTACCTGAGAGAAAACAGATCTGATCATCTGATTTTCACTAGTAAGAAAAAAGTGTTTTAAAGCTTGTTTTTTTGCAGAACATCACAGTTATATATGACATGAGAATAAGGCCTGAAGTACCATCTGAACATCACATCCTTTCTTTTCCCCCAGATGTAAACTATCTAGGTGGTTGAATAAAAAATATTTGGACTTTATATCTAAAAATTACCTCAAATTAGCACCAGCAGCGGTTTAAGCAAGAAGTAGCCATCAGCAACCAATATTTACTTATTTTCAGTATGGTTATGAATAAACATTAATATCTGTCTACTCGGCTAGTTAATCCAAACAAAATAAAAATGTATACTGTTGATAAACAATATAAAACAGACATATATAGGGCTAAATGCGTAGCATTTTAATAAAACTGTTAACGTTACGGCAGTGGGGAATATGAACCTGCATGAGTTATTTTATTTAGTCTGTGTTATTTTAATGTTTTGTTTTTTTTACCTAAAACATAGAGACACAGATGTTGATGTGTCTGCAATTCAATCATTTTAGTGGGCTTAAATAGATCACCCTTTACAGAAGATTTAGTTCACAAACAACTGACAGCTTTGACCTAAATATGATTTTCAGTTACAATAATTAATAATAATAATAATTCCTTACATTTATATAGTGCTTTTCTGGGCACTCAAAGTACTTTACATAGAAGGGGGAATCTCCTCATCCACCACCAGTGTGCAACATCCACCTGGATGATGCAACAGCAGCCATAGTGAGCGAGACGCCCACCACACACCAGCTCATTGGTGGAGAGGAGACAGAGTGTTGAAGCCAATCAGCAGATATGGGGATGTTAGGAGGCTATGATGGTCAGAGGCCAATGAGCAAATTTTAGCCAGGATGCCGAGGTCACACCTCTACACTTTTCGAAAGACATCCTGGGATTTTTAATGAACACAGAGAGTCAGGACCTCGGTTTAACGTCTCTTCCGAATTAATCCTAAAATTCGACATTAGTAAATTACTTTTAACAGCATCAGACGCGCGCGCGCTCACAAGATCTCCCGGTTCTTACTTGTGAATTCAGTTCACTGGAGACTCGCACTAAACAGATCATTTGAATCAGTTTTGTCGACTCAAGAACAGCTGCAATCGGTTCATTCCAATTCGTGAATGAATCGTTTGGTGCGATTTGCAAACCAATTTAAAAGGTTCATTGAAAAGAATCAGTTTGTTCTTGAATCAGACACCGCTTTTGCGTGTTGGAGCATGTGATATATTATAAGGAGTAACGATATGCTTTATGAAATGTAGTGAAGTAAAAAGTATGATCTTATGCTTTGGAATGTAGTGAAGTAAAATAAAAGTTACTCAAAATAAAACTACTCCAGTAAAGTACAGATACTTGAAAAATGTACTTAAGTACAGTAACGAAGTAAAACTACTCCGTTACTGTCCACCACTGCTCACTGCCCAATTTACGTTTTGAAGGACAAGGATGCGTTGGCCCACGAATGGCCCAACCTCCTCCTCTATGCTTTTCCCCCGATCGCCCTGATCCCACAGGTAATCAGGCGAATCAAGGAGCGGAAACACAAGGTCCTCTGGTGGCCCCGCTCTGGAGGATGAAACACTGGTTCGCAGAGCTGTCTTAAGAGCCCTCCTTTTGAGCCGCTACAGTCTGTTGACCTTCGTCCCCTGACGCTTAAGACTGCTCTGCTACTAGCATTAGCATCAGCAAAGCATATGGGAGATCTGCAGGCGCACTCGGTGAGCCCCACCTGCCTCGAATTCAGGCCCAACGACTCCAAGGTCGTCCTGAAACCAAGACATGGCTATGTACCTAAGGTGCTCTCAACTCCGTTCAGAGCACAGGTGATAACTCTATCGGCGCTTCCTCCTGAGCTGAACTTACTTTGTCCCGTCAGGGCGCTGAAAGTCTATGTTGAGCGTTCTCTATGAGTTTAGCCTACTGCCTTTTCAGGGTTTTTATGTTTTGAGTTAGATGTGCCCAAAATACTTTTGGTCCCGCTGGCCCCTGGGTATTAATGGACAGATATCTCAATTATAGGCGTTCCTTAACATAGACGGCGGGATGTACGGATACCCAAAGCGTCTTCTTAAAACAGACGTAGTACGAGTGCAAAGTAATCGATAGAGGGAACGTCTCCGGTTACTATCGTAACCTTGGTTCCCTGAGATACGGAAAGAGTACTTCGTTCTTTGCCGTGCTATGTATCAGCACGACTCAGATGCGTTATTACACTGCGTTATTAAAAGGCTTCAGTCATCGGAGAAAAAGGAGTTTTTCCCCAAAGCGTCTTTAACAGACGCAGTACTCGTTCCGTATCTCAGAGAACCGAGGTTACGTTTACGTTAGTAACCGAGTACGTTTTCTTTAATCGTGCCATAATACAAAAATTACTGATTAGATGGTAAAAACAAAAAACAAAAAAAACATAACTACACTATAAAGGTTGCATTTGTTACTTTCATATCCATTGTCACCGAATATTTTCGCCAACAAACACATTTAGGCAAATCCCCAAAACATACAAATAATTTATATAACTCTAAATGTTTTAGGTTTACTTGCTTATAAATATGAATCATAGTTTTGATGGGTCAAAAAAATGCTTTTATGTGGGGCATTCTCCAAGGCAAAATATATGTGTTCCCCATTTTGCACCTTGCCAGAAAAAAATAAGCACCAGGACATATTTGACCAAAGGTAAACTAAAGGGTTAAACTAAACTAAACTAAAGCCTTTTTTTCCCACAAATAATAAAAGTAGCTTGATATTGGCATGTTGATGTCAGTTTAAACCATATGTGTGTGGGTGTTTCGGCAGGCTAAAAAATAGCTACACACTGTTTGTATTGATTATATGTGAGTAAGTTAAATTAATAGGTTCCTCAGGTTGCAAAGCATAATTACTTTGAAACACAATTGTTCATGGCAAACCACAAAAAAATAACTACCTGGAATTGGGAACACACTGCAAGTAATCTGTGAGAGATCATAATTTCAGAAGTGTGCATTGACATACACAGTAAGTGTGTATGTCTGTCATATGTTCAGATAATATGGGATGGATTTTTATGCATCTCTTTATAATAAGCAAGGCAGTATATTCTTATTTTAATATGTGATTCTACCCTTTAAGCATCTATAATTTATGTAAATGAATACTGGTTGTTTTCAGAGATTATTTTATGCAACAGGCTATTTATAACTCAATAACATCGGATATCCTTATGTCACCTTTTGTCCCTAGCTTTCTAGTCTCATTTAATTGTTCTTCCACTATACTGCTTCCAGTCTGGGGACTGGACATATATTTTGCAGGCTTGTATAAGAACGCCACCAAAGTCATCCAGCTAGTAACCTGCACCATCCATACACACATCCAATTCAGCTGGAGGTCGCTCAGCTCGCATGGGAGCTGTCTCGTAAAAGGAAGAGAGAGAGTTGTTAAATCTTCAGTCTACAAAATAACAGGTTGACTCCTCAATTGACTTTACCTTATAACAAATTACTACATTTCATAGGATCTGTTCATTTGACAGTGTTTAGTTTTGTTGACTGAGATCTGTCCAGGAGACCTGAGAAATATGATGATTGTTTGTGGGAGTTTTATCTACACATATGTATATAATGCCAATATATATATACATTAATATATATATAGTTATACACCATTGGGTATGAAAACGAATCTCCCCTTTAAAATAATCACATTTTGTCACGCTTTGCAGCCTGAAGGAAGATGGACAGGTTGTTTTATAATCCCTGTATTTACTGATCAACTTATAACATCCAATTGGAGAGATATAACCCACAGGTCAGTAAATAAAAAACAGAATCAATGAGTTGGAAAAAGGATCACCCCCCTACTAAAAAAGACTTGTAAACTCAATCAGGTGTATTTAATCACCTTCTCAATGGCACACAAAAGCCATTTGACTTTCAACTGTGGTCAGTTGTGGTCATTTTGATTAGCTCAGCATAAAAAAGAGCTTTCCTGGAGCATTTCAGCCCTTGGTAGTGCAACTGAAGCAAACAACCAACTATGGGTGGCAAGACACTGTCAAAATATCTCCGGGATAAAGTTGTGGACCGCAACAAGTGGGTGATACTTTTTTTCCACTCAGTGTTGTTTTTTTAATTTTTTAATTTATTTTTTCTGACAGTGGTGTTATATTTTTCACCTTAAAGAGCAGGGGGTGCAAACACATTTGTGTAGATGTGTAGATTTTCTTATTTTTGTTATAAAACTCTTTTTTTTTTTGTTCATTAGGGAACTGCCCTTCAGAAGCTATACAGAAAACTTACATCATGATTTGCCCGAATACCAATAAGTACAATTAGCCTGACCTCAAATTCAAGCTCTTCATGCATTGTGTTTTCTTCTGGATCTCAGTGTTTGAACCTTTAGTGTATTGTATGGGGTGGTTTCAGATGTGCGGATCCATCTGGAAGCTTTATTAACATCAGAGGAGGTCAGAAAACACAGGCAGGGTCGAACGGTGGCAAATAGGTATATGGCGGGCAAGACACAAGATTAATCCTAGGGCTAGCAAAGGTCAACGAACAGAATCAAAAGGGCAAGACTAAAAGGATAAATCCAGGAAAACAGGCAAAGAACAGAAACCACAAAAACAGGCAAGGCAATGGCGAAGGCAAGGCAAGCAAGGCAATACTAGCTAATGCTAGGCTAGGCTATGCTAGGCAGCTAACGAGATCTGTGAGTAGCTATCCTGCTGGCGATAACTCATACCTACAGCATTGAAGGTAGTGAATAGAGTGTTTAAATAGGGGATTGAGTGATATATACCGCTGTGTGGCAATCAGTGCTGTGTGCATCAGGTATGAATATGGATCTGTGATTCCTGTTATATGCAACAGTGTAGTGCTAGATCAATGAGTGGAAAGGGTGACCTCTAGAGGCTAGCAGACGGAGTTTACATGGACCGATACGTAACAGGTATGAGTCCATCAATTGTCCTCAGTTTGAAAATATGGATCTCAAAATCATACTGTCATGCTGTTTTTCTAAAGAACAAAGGACAGTTTAACTGTTCTCTGCTCAGGACTCATGAATAATCATCACAAAACAAAACAAACAAAAAAACAAACAAACAGTCGTGGATCATCCAGGAAATGACACAGTATTAAGATTTAAGGGTATGTAAACTTTTGAACGGGGTCCTTTTTATAAATTCAGTTATTATTTTGTCCTGTGGAGTACATGTAAACATCTGTTATGTAAAATATATTTTCCAGTTTCTATCTGTCCTATTACATATGCATACAGGGGCAGACAGTGCTAAATAAAAAATAACATGCATTTTGTGTGATCCCTCTTATTTTGGTAAAATAATTTTTGTTGTTGTTAATTGTTATTTAATTTATATTTATTGTTTCACGTAAAATTGAGAATTAAAATGGCTTCAGGAAGCGCCAGTTCTCATTGAAAATGAATGGCTTCAGGATGCTTTTTTGCTGCAAGTATAGGTGAATACCCTTAAAATGTATCATTTATACAGAGCTCCAGTCTATCTCTCACTCCTCAGCTACTGCTGCAAGTTTACATACATATAAACATCTCTTCCCATGACATGACCAATATTTCAACTCCATTTAATTAGTGTTGACACGGCTGTTTACAGTGTTCACAGCGAGTCCCTTCTTCCCAGGCTTCAGTCTGGATTTTGATCTTCAGCACTTGTCATTGCTTGGACTCTTTCTCCTGACATCTTTTGACATCACTTTCATCCCTCCTTAAAGCAACATATCGTTTGTGAGATCTTGCTGATAAACGGATGTTAGATTTACACATGTATTTTAATGGGCACTTCTTTCCCCTTGTTTCATCAGAGTGCATTGATGAGACGGCAGTGTTTGTGCGGATCTCCGGTGCTGTGAATGCCGAGTGTGAACTCTCGGCCTCCAGAGAGGCAGCAGGCCTCTATTAGGACATCAATCAAATGCCAGACTGTAACAGAAAGCAGCGGACCAAATGCTGTCTTGGGCAGAACATTGAAAAAATACTTCTGCAACATTTTTTTTTCAATGTTCTGCTCATGGGATATGACTTTCACATTTGCCTCTGTCTAATTTAAATTCAGATGGGTATGGATTGATAGATTATTGTGATGATGAGACAGTTCATTATGGTTACAGTTACAGCACAATGATAGAATGAAGAAGTAGAGAGTCAGCAGGCTGTATTTCTACCAAGTAATACATCATTACTGGCCAGTCAGAGCATTCTCAGTTTTCATAATTGTATTTAACTGCCCTATTTAAAATTTCCCACAATAACCTAAAATAATTTACACCCTGGTTATCATGGCATCAGGTTTACATTTGGTTGGCCTTCTTTCACTCACATTTGACTGCTGTTACTAAGAATGTTTTTGACTAGTTATTTTTGCACTTTCAGTAAAATATAAATCTGTTTGGGCATCTAGAGGTCTAGCTTCTTAAATATGCCTGCCATTTTCTCTCAAGTTATCCATAATTTAAGTGATGTGGGGAAGCGAGTAAACATTTGTGGAATGGGGATATTTTCAGGTTAAAGAAAGAGCCCCTCCAGCTGCCCCACGGCTCAAGAAAAGACCTGAAACTGTTCATCACCTAGTGAGAATATGAGCTGAAAATTACCCTGAGGGTAAGGATTGTCCCTCTTTTATGTTTTGACCTCTTTTATAAGTTTTGACCAATTATTGATTGTAGGGCTGTATTTTAGATACTCATATGCACATCTGTCTGTCTGTATCTATCTGTCTATCTGTCTGTCTGTCTGTCTATCTATTTATCTTAGACAATTGTGATCATAGCTATTAAAGGAGTCATATGATGTTGCTATACTAAACATTAATTTTGTGTATCTGGTGTAATTAATGTGTTATGCAGTTTACGTTTAAAACACACATAGTGTCCCAACTGACATTATTGTTTCTTTCTCCGCTATGCCCTGCCTTTCGGAATGCGATCAATTTTTACAAAGCTCATCGCTGAAAGCGCGTGTGCTCTGTTGGCCACTATCCCAGTGCATTGTGATGCCGAATACCTACAGTGTGACAAATTTTATTCCCTTTACCATATTGTAGGCCTTGCCCGGACTGACGATGACAAAAACATTAAAACCCATTATAACAGGCTTGGTTGCTCCATTGGACATAATTACTGATTAGCATGACTGATCTGGCTTTTTACGCGTTGTTGCATCGCCCACATAAACAGCAACCATGTCTGCATTGTGATCGAGAAATGACAAACAACAAGTGCTACTTTACACTGCTCAAACTCGCGTTTGAATTGTCTGTGGCAAATTCTTTAAATATAAAATACATACTTACAGTCTGTGAGTCAGAAATGCCGGCATTTTAGTCTACTCTCCCAGACTCAGGAAACAGTCCTCCATAAAATGCCTGCACAACAGATCTGAATATTTGTGTTGAACTGTTCTGGAACATTGTTGTAAATACACCTTAACCACTGATTTCTAGTTGTGTCAATTTTTGAAAGACCAAACAAATAGTTTCGCACGAACCACACAGCGCCTTCACACATGGCGTCGGCAGCACAATAAGTTACGCCTTCTTTCTTTTGCGGAACATTTGGTCTGCGTTTTACAGATCTTCCTTCCCCATCGTACTAACAGTGTGCGTGTTTAAACTAGGTGTTTTAGGAGGGCGTGGATGAGTCTTCACTTTTATAAAGAATATCTCTTTGGGTTTGAGACTTTATTCTTTGCAACTTTACAGATCTTCTTTATGCGCAAAGAGCTTGTAACACTCCAAAGAGTAAGGAAAACTTGAAAGCGCATCATAATGACCCCTTTAAGCTTTCAAAATGCTAAAATCACCTGACACCACATAATATTCTGAAGTCAGAAGATAGCTTTGTGTGTGAGGAACAGGGAGAATGTAAGTTAATCTTCCCTTCCAGTGAGATGTTGACTAGACAACGGCTGTGACTGGATTGTTGAACTCGTTGAACAAATCCATCTGATTCATGAAGGATTCAATGTCGACCCCAGAGGGTCAATTGATCCAATTCTCTGTTTCGTCGACAACCCCTCCCATTCACTTACTATCTTTTGTTGAAAAAACGACCAAAATACAATAATTTACTGATTCAGTTTTTTCAATTTCATCACACTTAACTCTCATCGTTCTTGATTGAGACTATTCTTAAAATTCTTATTTTTCTGATACGCACAAATTTTCATATGGCTATGGCCTAGAATACAAACACTAATGGTTAAAAGTTAACAATGTTAAAAACAAAATTAAGATCTTTTATTATTTTTGTTGAAAGCATATCTGATGCTCCCAGTCTGCTTTAATTTAATCAGAACACATTAAAAACAAACAAACAACCAAAAAACTTTAAACCAGTAGTATACATTCTGAAAAATTCTTATTTTCCCAAAAGAGAAGTGAACCCATTTATCTATGCTACTCTGTCATCACTGAACAAGGATGGTAACTGCAGACATCTGATCCCAGATGGTAATTCAGGTTAGCCAATAAACCGTAATGACTCTCTTCAAAACCGTTCTGGAATTAAAGGTACTGGAACTGTTTAAAATTAGCTGAAGTGGTAAAATGTGATTCATAGCAATCAGAAACACATTCTCCATGGATAATTATTTAAACCACATTATGTGTGAGAACTGTGTACACAAGCTGCTATACATTAATTTGAATGACATATTATGACATCCTAATGAGCTTGATTCAACTGTGACTCTCTTCCTTACATCCAAACAATTGAATTCCTCTGCAGTCATGCTTTTCTGTCCTCACAATTGCTTTGCTCTGTCATGGCCTGAATGTGTGCGTTCCAAGTTCAAGAGCATTGAATGGCCTGACTGATGTGCTCGGTTGAGATTTTCATTTGTCTCCCACGGCGAACACCCATTTGAGTGCCAGCTGGTGCCACTCTTCCTGCCAGTCCTCACCTGGGCATCCCGGGACGCCTAATGTTGCTCTGGCATGCATCGCACATTCGTTATTTGGTCAGCTAGAGGTTTGGTTTCATTACTTCAAATTTGCAAAGTGCTAATTAGCCACCTGATCCAGCTGTGACAAAGAGATACCAGCTTATTTTACAACTTTCTCAGACATTCCACACAGCTCATGGAGACAAATATCGTCTCGCAGGAGCCATTACGGTCCCAATCAAATACACTCCTAAAAAGGTTCTATATTGGCATTGATGGTTCCATGAAAAACCTTTAAAGAGCAGGTCATATGGTATTTTAAAGTGTCCTAATATTGTGTTGGAGTCCCCTACAACAGGTTTAAATGCATCTAAGGTCAGAAAACATTGTAATTTTCTCAGAATATACATTTAATATTAGAGTCATTTGCCAATGATTTCTAAATGATTCTTTCCAAGCAAGTTCGGAGCAAACCCATAAGCCTACTCTGCTCTGATTGGTCAGCTGGCCAAGCCTGTTGTGATTGGCACAGAGAGGAGTTCTTGAGCAAGTTAGCAAGCGCTACCAATTTGACAAAGCACCTTTACATAGAACAATTATATAGTGCTCCAATCCGTTCTTATAATAATGACATAAAATACAAAGCACTTATGCAAGCGATTGCCCACAGCTAAAGTTTAGCTGCTAAACTGTGAACACTTAAACCAATAATGGTGGATACGTTAGCCGAGTGCTAACGTGACTAACTGATGAAACAATGCAGTTTGTAAACCAAAACCTGTCTACTGTAATGTTTGAAGAACGACAGACAAAAGACGCTCTAATCAGAAAGCAGAACAACTATCCAGCTCACCAGCTTACTAACTCGCTCGCTCTCCCGCTTACCCTATAGCTGCTGGTGCAGCAAATAAACGCAATTTCACATGAGTATAAGTCTGTGGCTACACTACTTCTGTTATTATTAAACGACGTGATTAGAACAACGTCCAAGTCTACATTAATCACACATTCTTAGGTAATAATGGGTCACGCGAATTATCAGACTACTCAGTGAGCCAGACTATCGTGCTTACCTGGAAGCCTAAAGCTGCGTGGGTGTACATCACCTATTATCACAAATGATATTTTGACACATCAATGAAATACCACAGAACATAGCAATCGTAGCTAATTACCGTTTTTTCTTCGGAGAGCTTGTTAGGCCAAATTAAGAAGATAGAAGAGCCAACGGAGAAGCAGGCCTCGAAAATGACTGGCACAAAACAAAGGTTTATTGTCTTTCTTGTGTAACCCTGATAACCATTTATAGCGGCATCTCAACATGTGTAACTACATTACTAGTCTAGCGGAAGTTTTTGGGGGCAGTCAGACTCTTTTTCGTATTTACGATTGCAGCAGAGCCCCTTCATTCCGGCAGGCGGGGTTTATGCAAATGTTTTACCCAGTGACGTATACCGGTAACAGGTAAAAGATTCGAAAATATGACGACTCGGTTTAGGCGATTCAGAATCGACTCTCTCTTTGAGAGACAATTATCTTTATTTATCATGCACTTTTTTTTGATTAACAACTTTGCAGATTGTTTTCGTTTAAGCATAGCTACGTTATAAACGGCAAAATAGATATTTTTCAAAAACCCATATAACCTGCTCTTTAAACAATAAAACCTTCTATTGCAACACAGTTTCTTATACTGAAGTAAGAATTGCCATAACAGACGTACTCTTAAACAATGGCCTACTGTAGTCACTTTGTTTTTTCCCCCCTTCAAAATAAGCAAATTTTGCTGTGAAGAACTTGTTCAAGTTCAGTGTCCCAGCCTGGTCCTGGTCCTAGCTTTCTGTTTTTTAATGGTTTACAGCATACTGTTTGCTGCTCTGGCTCAGTTTGCATACTCAGCACACATGAATTAGGCAAACAAGCTATTGTTTTTTTTGGTGCATGTACTGCTCATTTCATACAAAGTGGTAATCAGTTTAGCCCATAGAAAATTCATGTTTAAAATTAGAGATTTTTTTGTTTTGAATCGTAGCATTTGCAGGTTTTAAATTCTATTTTGAATCCTTGATTTTCAATATGCTCTCTAATTTTTGGGACGGCCCCCCTGTCAAAGTGACTAGAATAACTGCTGAAGCATGCATTTCGGGTCCCACCTTGAATATGTTTTAGAGGTAGACTCCACAAGTCACTATCCGTAAGCCTCTGAAGGAGGAGGTAGAAGTCGGATAGAACGTCCGTATGCCAGCTGGTTCCCCCGATTACTTCACGATGGAATTGAGCCGGTGCCCAAAAAATCTCTACTTGACAGAAAGCATGAACGCAGAAGTTGTTATTCTTAATCCCTTACTGCATCTTCTTTTATATTTAAGTACAATTGCTTAGTTTACATTTTCAAATTCCCCAAGATGTTCGTAGAGAAGATGAGGAAGAGAAGAAAGTCCTCCCCCCCCCCAATTCTAACATCAAATATTTAGTAGAACTTTTAATATTACAGTTATTCATTTTTCAAATGTTACTGTTACTTTATATTAATATAGTTTAATAATATATGTCCATAATTGTAAATATCATTAACTAAAACATTCTGCCTAGAATGTATTATTAATAAATTATTATTTAGATATTTAAATCGTACACAGAAAAAGTTGTAGAATCCTTTTCACTCCAGAAATTGCTACTACATTGCACAAAAATTTCACAGCAAGTAACACGTTGAATGGAATTTTGAGTAAAAACATTTACATAAATTTTTTGTAAAACATGCTCCAATAATCTTTGTTTTGTTTGCAACTTCAAAAACTCTTTATATACAGTAAATGATATATAAAATATACTCTCTTTAAAGCTATTTTAACATCCAAGAAAATGACACATCACCTTTAAGAAATAACTAGCAAGATAACAATCCATCTTTTTGATTACCAGTGCAACAGCAACGTGAAAGGTTTTAAAACCAGGTGTGAAGTTTCAAGAAAATCAAAAAAAAAACATCCCAGTTAATTTTAGTCAAGTCACTCCGGACTCTACCGGCAGATGGGCCGCTTTGAAGCTTAATCAAACCCGGTGAAAACAGCCTTCCACAGTAGAAGGGAAAAATATCCCCCTAACTACTGCCTATCAGTCCCCCAACTAAACTGTAATGTACTTTTTCAGAAAAAAGGAACCGCTCAGCTGGTTTTTCTGTCATATTTTTTAGAGTATGCCCAAGAAGTGTAGCAGAGCAGCAGTCTCTATGGGAACACATTTTCAATGTCCCTTTTAGACTTGCATTCTATTAATTTGCTGCTTGTTTTCTTTAAAACAAAATTTTCTTTTTGCATTCTATCTGTTTTCTTTTCATTTATTATACAATTAACAAAAGCAAAAAAGACCTCTAGCACTAGCTTGCTCTATTCTTTTTCTAATCTATGTTTTCTTTTTTATTTATTATATTATTTTAAAAAGCCTTGCTACGTGTACTGCATTAAGCGAACTGAGACTTGTTATAGCACTTACATATCATTGCTCATTTGTTGATTTTGATTCCTTCCATTGTCCTCATTTGTAAATCGCTTTAGATAAAAGCATCTGCCAAATGAATAAATGGAATTACAATGATTGGCCTAATACAGCAGAGACACCGGGTCCCCTTTAGTACAGCAGGTTTGACAGATTCGAATGAAAAATACACTGTTGCTCTCTAGGACGTGGGTATAATTTACTCATTTACTCATTAATTTGTTGTAATTAAAGCTTTCAAGCATACCTGTGAGAGAAAAAGAGAGAAATAGCTCCAATGCAGAAAACACCAGCTGCATCTTTCATGGTCCTGTTGATGGTGTGACTCTTCCATATATCGGGTGATCAGCCAGGCCAGTGGGAGCACGTCCCACCACAGGGTGGAGAATTACTTCATTCCCCTCATAAGCTTTACCATCAATCACATCAGGTATGAGAGAAAAAGAGACCTCCACTGCTCCCAATTTTTAAATCGATTGACAGCCCTTATTTTTTTCCATACTTTTCAAGTTCTCTGTTGCAAGAAATCATCTAAAGCAAAAACCCACTTCAATGTGTATTTTACAATTGAAAACAGTCCAATTGAATGTGGGTAAAATGTCATTTTGGGGAAGTAGATTTAGCAGGAATTAAGTGAACTGAATCCATGAATAAACATCACAACAGAAGTGGTCTTGAATTGTAAATTATTTGATTAAATTGTTGTTGAAGATTACAGTGTGTATTTCCCTGACCCTTTTACTGTCTTCTGGTAGATAAGGGATGTTCAGGATTTGAAGTCTGGCGAATAACAAGTGAAAATATTCAATTGTTCGCTTCTCTGAGAGCCCTGGACACAATGTTCTTTGTGCGTACAGCAGGTTCACGTTCAATGGAACGTGTGCACACAGAGACTTCACACATACATGTCTCACTGCCACAGAAATAAGGTGTTCATTTAACCGTAAGAAGCAAGAAATATGTTTGATCAAGTTTTTTTCTTGCCATTATCAGAGCAAAACACTGGGTTATTGGTTTTGATTTTAGAATCTTCAGTGTCCTTCAGAGCTCAGGAAAAAGCCTGTAAATCATAAACTTGTCGAATAGATCACTTCCCATCTGGTTTCATCAGAACTGGACTGAAATTGGGGAACTGAGGTTGCTGATGCTAAACATTTATAGTGCATATTTCTGCTTACCATAACTGTTGTCATAGTGGAGACAGTGGAAGGACCAAAGCAGATAGAATCAATCACATCATTGTCGCACTCTGACATAATATGATCATTTATTATGTGTTGACTGTTGAGTAAAGATATAGCGTTCTGTTGGAGGAGGGCGTCATTTTTTATTGTTTTATTTTTGGAAGGAGAACTCATTTTGTGTCTAACTGGGCAAAAAAGGAAAGTGTGAACCAAAGGTATGGAATAGAACTCACTATTTAGACATTGTCTGTCTTTTTTACATAGCATCAAGGGGATAATATTGCTGACAAAAAAAAGTCTAATAGCTTCTGTGCTGTTTTCTTCATTGCTTTACAACTGAGTAGGATAACGAATATGGTGCTGTAAAAAGTCATACAACCATTACATCTAATAAAATAAACCAAGCAGAACATGTTCGTTGGCTGAAGGCTTTAGGATCATATTGTACTTTTCCACTAGATGTGGGATGCATTGTGTTCATCAAATCAGAATTTGATAGAAGTTGTCCAGTTTCTTGCATGAATCAGAACTGACACTTTTAATAATTTAGCAGATGCTTACACTTTTAAAAAGAACCGTTAGGCAGCCGTGGCCTAATGGTTAGAGATTCAGACTCGAAACCCAAAGGTTACGGGTTTGAGTCTCGTACCAGTATTGCTTGGGGTAGTGGGGCGAGTGAAGTTACATGCAAAACTGTCTGCCCACTCTTCGTGGTGTTGTCCAGTGTGTGTGTGTTCACTACTCACTGATCTGTGGCCACACATCACTTCACTTTCAAATAAAGGTTCTAAAAGTTTTTTTTTGCAGTGAGGCAATAAAATCATTTTGGTTCTCCAAAGAAACTTTCTGTGAACAGTTCTTTAAAGAACCATTTTCCCTACAACAGACTTTTATGCAATGGAAGGTTAAATGGACGTAAAAAAGGGTTCTACATGGAACAATAAAGGAACCTTTTATTTAAGAGTTTCTGTCCAGAGTGACTTAGAAATGAGGAAAGCAGAGCAAGAAATAGTATAAGAAGCGTAAGCAGTATTAGCACAGTGCGATACTGAATTTCAAGTGGTGAATCAGACTCTAAAAAAACTAAGGCAGAAGTGTGGAATATGTAAAAAGGGGGAAGACATTTATTGTTAAGGAATGCTTTTAATTTATGGGTGCAGACTAACCCTTTAAACGCATTGACTACATCTTCTATTATTCACTCCGATGGAGTTCCAGTCTTTTTAGAGTTGACAGGGCAACGTCTGCCTCGACAGTTGGAAGATATAGCCCATTAGGCCCTATTGAAGGCTGATGCTATCTGTCTATAACTTAAGTTGGCGCTTCTAGCAGTATTAGTTTTTCGTAATGACCAGAGCCTTGGAGCTAATGGGATCGTTTTGCTCCAGACAGTTGGCACATCATATGCATCCTGGAAGTATGCAGAGAATTTTGCACCTGGATTTCCATGTAGATAAAACTAGATTTCATATAAATATTAATAATAAATAAATAACCCAACTCCTAATGGCGTTGTTGTTTTTGTGATCCTGTATAATTTGAAGTTAATTGAGGAGGAATCATTTATTTAAAATAGTTATTATATATTTTTGATCTGAAACAGATCTAATTGGATGCCAATCACTCCACCAATTTGTTTGAAAAAGCCCAGGGGTAGGGGGTTTGGGAAGGATTTTAGTCGATTTGCCGTATACACAAATACAGAGAATTAAAAATTCACTTAAAGGGCAGTATTCAAGGCCGTTACTGTTAAGTAATAAAAATGCTGATGAAATTTAGCAACCTGACAAAAACTGCAGCATACAGTTTTGCCCACAAATGATTTGTTTCTCATCTGTTCACTAATAAAGGTTAGGTCAAAGCATATGAGGCATTTCAAATGAGAAAAGAAAGACCTTATTACGGAGTCATGAATCATAGGCTAACATACCTGACAGGTGTTTAATGTACGGATGACACGGTTGTGGTATACAAGTGGCAAATGTGAGCATGTGCATTTAATCATATATAATTAATAAACCTGGACAGTTGGAGCATAAGGATGAACTTCATCTGCCCTAGCCAGACAAATCACCAGATTTGAATATCATCAAAGCACTATGGTTTGGACAGTTTTGGTGAGAACAGTGAGGATCTCTGAAGCAACTGGCA
>JADLZN010006880.1:600000-611952 GCA_018155175.1 Sinocyclocheilus anophthalmus | reverse complement strand
ACCAGACATATTCAATTTGTGACTTTTTTTTCTTTTAAGTAAATCTGGTATATTTTTTATAAAACCTTTGTGGTTACTGACTCTGTTGATATATTAAGTTAATTAAGAAAAGAGAGAAACTTTTGGGTTAAACGTGAAAGTGTTTATAGGAGAAAAGTGATTAAAAGACCTTTAATTTCCTGTTACAGTGTAAATATTACTGTTTAAATAGTGATTTAAAGAGGGAAAAGTATTTCATTTAATAAGCTAGTAATTACACCCACACAAGGCAAACACAGATAAATTATTAACGAAACCTCACTTATTTGATTTGATATATATTTAAAGAATTCAGGATAGCCAACTCTCATTATAGTTTAGCACACTAGAGAGGCGCTACATAAAATGGAGGCACCGCTGGGATGATTAGTGTGGGTTTCTTGTTTTTTGTTTTTACATTGAAAATTAGCATTTGGAAGCTTTAAATTGTGCTAATTGATAAGCTAATATGGAATGTATGAAAGAGCTAGTATCAGAATTAAAAGGATGGTGCCGTGGCGAGGCATTAGACGAGGCTCATGCAGTCCTGGTGCTCATTCAAGAAGATGTAGACACAAATACAATAGAAGAGACAATGCAAACTGTGAAGTGTTTGGGACGTGTGCGAGTCAGAGGCCGAACTTTCAACAGTCAACTAAACCAATACCTGGTATTGTGTGAATGTAAGGAAGTAGTAAAAGGCAAGATGTTCCTGTGAAGTGTTCCTATCACATAAATAGCTAATTATGCTGATTTCTGATGAGCATATCAGCCAAAAGAGTGATCTGTGAACTGTCTTCTAACTTTCTGAATAAACATCCCGAGGTGATTTTCATATCAAAGCATCACAAGTATTCAAATACACGCAGGCTGGTACCTCGCACCAGAAATAGAGACATGGGAGCTCAAGTCCAGAGGAATTTCATGATGAACTCTGTTTGTAATGACTTGTTGCTGACAGGCCGGACAGGAGGGAATGTTTGACCCTCAGCAGATCACGCTAGGTGAAAATAGAGACAGATAGTTGAGATCTTCCCTCTGTTTAATGGTGTCTAGTACCAGGCACTGCCAAGTATAGTGTATATAAACATGAAAAAGTCTTCTTCTAATCCTGTCTAGACCGGCTATTCGTACGGTTTTGAAATACCATGTCCGTCTAACGATGCGGGATTTAGCCATACGATCATTTGCCCTCCTTTTAATATCTATTTTAAACTTTATACAATGGTAAATGAATAATGAATGAATAAAAATGTTAATGTTATGTTCAAGTTAATATGATGGACGTAGCTGGCGAGTGTTGTCAATATAGAGCGTTTTCTCTGTTTGGTGGCCAACATTGTTTTCGTTCTGAATGATGCTGCGAACGAACCAGATGAGTCAATGAGACACTTCGATCAGCTGTTTTATGAATTCGCTGAATCAATCATTCAGTCAATGACTTACTCATATGCGTGAGAAAATAGTTGAAATGATATCGTATCGTGATTGAACTATACAAATGTTTCAGACTTAACTTGAAATGAATCAGAACTCGATTTGAACTGAAAAATAAGTTTCGGCTCGAAATCGTGAACATTTAATGGGATAGTTCACCCAAAATGGAAATTCTGTCATTATTTACTCACACTCATGTCATTCCAAACCCGTAAGAACTTCGTTCATCTTCGAAAACAAATTAAGATATTTTTGATGAAATCCGAGAGCTTTCTGACACTCCATAGACAGCAACGCAACAAAAAAACAACTTTATTCAACAAATAACAACAATTCTTCTCGTCTCATCGTGTGGTGTTGCTGACGGAGAACTATGCGAATACGTGTTTGGAGGAGAAGAATTGTTGAATAAATTCGTTATTTTAGTTTTCTTTGTGCACCAAAAGTATTCTCGTAGCTTCGTAAAATTGTGGTTGAGCCACTGATGTCACATGGATTTTTTTAACGATGTCTTTACTACCTTTCTGTGCCTTGAACATTTCAGTTGCGTTGCTGTCTATGGAGTGTCAGAAAGCTCATGAATTTCATCAAAAATATCTTAATTTGTGTTCCAAAGATGAAGGAAAGTCAGGTTTGGAACGACATGAGAGTGAGAATGTCCTTTAAGATTTCACTGCGAAACAGGGTGTGTTTCCCAAAAGCATCATAGCTAACTAGGTCGTTGTTCAGTTGAACTCTATTGGTAACGACGGAACTTGCGACCACAGTTGCTTTTAGGAAACGCCCCAGGTTTGACCAATGCATTGGAAAATAATGGATTTATTAAGAGCAATTCATTCATGAATTCATTTTTAATAAATTTTTTTCCAAATTCTGGAAAACACATGACTTAGCCTTGGATATTATCATGAAATTTTATAAAATAGCGATGATACTAGCTGAGAAATGTTGTTAACTAGAGATGATTCATAAGCAATGATTCAATAAGCCATTCTTAAAGATGGCCACTTGCTTCATTTCGGAATGAGTCGAATTGGTTGAATGAATAAATGACTCACTTATTAAGACAGCGGTTTGCCGCGACCTACTGACAAGTTTTGGTATTGTATTTAAAGTGTAATTTTATAGTTCTATAAGCAATCTATTTTATATTAATAAAAATAAACTTTATAGCATTATTTATGCAATTATAACTGTAGTGTAAGTGTATTTTGGCATCTTTTAGCAGCATTAAACAGTCCAAATACATCTGAACAGTGTTGGGGAAAGTTACTTTTAAAAGTAATGCATTACAATATTGCATTACTCCATAAAAAAAGTAACTAATTACGTTACTTAGTTACTTTTTATGGAATGTAATGCGTTACGGTACTTTTGCGTTACTTTTTAAATCTGACCAGGGCTTATTTGTTTGTTTTTAATATAAAAAAGTAATATTTCCGGCAAATATAAAAGCCGTTTCACACCAAAAGTGAAATGAATAAGCCTCAGGCTGAAGGGAAAGTACATTTACGTCTAGACGTACAGTAGAATGCAGAAGAAGAAATTTCAACACACTTCAGCAATAAAAAAAGGACACACAAATGTTTGTCTAGAGTAATTTATTAGTACGGTTGAACTGGATCATCGAAGGTCAGAAGCAAAGACATTGGTTAATAAATGGGATTAAATACATAAATGATATTTGTGTTGTTTAACATTTAAATATTGCAGGTTTGCGTCTTTCTGAGTTGCATTAAAAAAAAAAAAAAAAAAAAAAAAAAAAATAAAAAAAAAATTTTTAGTCATTTTGAGGAATTACTGAATCAGTTTTTTTTTATTAATGCATATTCATATTTTAGAACTACAGTAACATCTTTTGATTTCTCTCAACATGGGGACAGGAGAGCTGTCAATCAATACATTGGAAAAAAAGTAACTTGTGTTACTTATTTTAAAAAGTAACTCAGATATTCTCTTGTAAATTAAAAAGTAATGCGTTACTTTACTAGTTACTTTAAAAAAAGTAATCTGATTATGTAACTCGCATTACTTGTAATGAGTTACCCCCAACACTGCATCTGAATGCCACTTCAGATGCAGATTCCTTGCAACTTCTGCAAAGATAAATTTTGTTGATATTGATTTCATTTGACTGGTATTAGCCCTACAGTATTATTATTCTAATTGCATTTAACTGTCCCATAATGGAAAAGTTTGTTTCTGTCAGTGGTTAGGGATTATGTTAAATATCCTGTCATTATTGTGCTACTAGGTCTCAACTGGATTCTGGATGGGCCTTCAAGGATTGTAGGGAACCGGGGGGAAGGGGAGTTGAAGCTATATTGGCAGCACGGGTGCAAAGTAAAGACAACATCCCAAACAGCTGTAGAAATAGTAAACAGACACCAGCGTGGATCTGGAGCAGTGGGGAGAGGGTCAAAGACACACTCGCATCCTGAAATACAATAAACAAACACACAACAAGCTTTATCACAGCCAATATGACAGAAAACTGACTAACAGTTCCAATACCTGCTCCCGACAACAAAACAATGGTTAGGCAAGTTGACATATCAGCAGTTGACTTCCATGTGCAAAAAACAACAGATCGTAGAAGACAGTTTACACTAAAGTTCATTATAGCACCCCTTCAGACAATACTGAGAATGCAACACAATTCAGAACAAAATATCGATGATGCATAGATATGCTATAGCTCGATGCATATGTTCCAGTGCTATTTTATTTTAGTGCTATTTATTTATATACTTTATCGTATTTATTATAATTTTGATTAGCTGTTATTTTTATATTTTCAATGTTCTTTTTATTGCGGTGTTTTTTTAAGTGTCATTTTAATTAGGTTTTTTATGTCTTTTTAGCTTTATATTTATTTCGGTTTTAATTTTAGTACGTCAACTTACATTTATTTTAGTTAGTTGCCAAGGCAACATGGCATGTTTTTTGTATTTACTGTTTTTCGTCTAATATAATTGTTTCATATTAATTACTGTTTAATGCATTTTTTATTATTTAATTTTAAATATTTTATGTATTAATTCATTTCAATTTAAAAAATATTTAATAGTTTTAGTTTAACACTAACACTGACCTGTTCACGTTTCAGGCCTGTACATGCAGTATATGTAGGAGCGCATACATCAATATTCATGTTCATGGGCAATGCATAAATAACAAAATCAATATTGATTTGTGAATGAGTGTCATGGGGAAATGCTTCCCAACAAGCGTCATCCTGAGTCTGACGTCTATGACAGTAAAACTAACAAATAACATACAGAGAAATCAATGTGAAACATTGTCAGCTCTCTTGCACATAAATAGGTCATGTAAATAACTTCCAAGTCACATGCTGATTGCATTGCAAGTATGTTGCCAAATCTCCACTTCACATTTATTCTTCAGGTCGTCTATGTTTAAAGATTTCCAAATGGGGGTTTTCACAGTGATGCCATAGATATGAGCATGAAAAACTTTCCTCCCTTTATTTATTTTATGTGCTCATAGTATTACAATTTCCACAAAATGTATTCTGTAACATTATTTTCATGACAATTAAGCACATTAATTCTCCCAGTAGCAGACCTTATGTCTTTCATTATCATTTGCACTACATTCCCAGTGCTTTAATACATAATTACAGGACAACAATTACGTAATACAAATAAAATGACTTTATTATTTTCATAAACTCAGTACAACAAATAACATATAATAATACAATATAGATTTTTTTGCATTACAAATTTGCATAATTGTTATTAATATAGTCAAAATGCAAACATATGGTCTTAAAAATGTTAAAAAGAAACACGATACTGCAAAAAAAATTTACATTTTTACATTTTATTTTAACATAAATATAGTACAACAAATAAAATTTGAATATTATAGATTTTTTTTGCATGACAGATGTGCATAATTGTCATTAATATAATGTCAACATGCAAAAATACTGTCCTAAAATATGTTTAAAAAATTTTATCCAAACACACGATTCTACAAATTACTCTAATACAAAAAAATTATCTACATAAACGTAATACAACAAATAAAATTAGAACAATATATTATAGTATTGATACCGCTGATGTCAAAAAAGAACATCTCAATTTATTTTTGATTCATGGGAAAGTGCTATTCATAAGCCCCTCCAGGCTTTTTCACTTTCCCAACACTTTGGTTCAGTTCTAAAATGTCTTTAAGCATTACGCTTGTATATTACGCGGGGGGATGAAAGAGCCGCTAATCTCTAGAAATCTATGAACAAGCAAAAAAGTTACTGAGAGTTTCTCAGGAAGCGGCTCCTGTGGCCTGCAGGCTAGGCTGCATAAATAATCAGCACATTTTCTTCCCACGTTCAACTATTCCCCAAAATCACAGGTTTTTCTCTACACCTCATGTGAAAGGACAGCCACTAAAGTGTAACCTGCATGTTTAGTCCAGTTGCTAGACTGCAAGGCTTTTACTGAGACATCAAACGCTAACAAATGGGCAATTGTGCCACATCAGAGAAGAAACGCAGGTGAGGAGGTCAACACTTCCCTAACATTTGTTCACTGTAGTCCTCTGGAGTAATTGTATTTGTGTCTGTATCATGGGAAACTACACCTGGCCATTTACCTTACAAACACAGTCTAGCAACTGTGTTTGTAAGGTAAAATGGCACATGCATGTTTGTGTGGCTCTGTTCAGACACAGATCTTCCAGATGGACCTGTTGCCTCCAAACATGAGTCACAGACCCTCGCAGACGAGCCCATGTCACCCACAGGTGCTGGCAGGCATGTCTGTCTGCAGCGCAGGGCGGCTTTACGTGAGGATGACTAAAGTCTGGGCTGAGCTGGTATGTGTTTTATTATGCTTGTCTTATAATTTCACTCGAGGTGATGTCGTACCTCACAAGAGGCTGAGACTCTACTCTTTCTTTCAACTCTAGGCTGGAAGAAAAGGAAATGCAGAAAGATCTCAGATCTCATAAAAAAAATCTAAATCATAACAATTTCAAATCAAATGAGAAAATAAGAATTTTAATAGAAGGTAAATTTTGATAATTATAATAAATGTACCTTTTTAATAATAATAAATAATAATAATAATAATAATGTTTAATTTGTGCCTTTCTAGAACTCACTTATGGAACCGTTACACGCTTTGTGGTACAACAACAAAACATTATTCAAAAAATTGTAACATCTTTACAATAAGGGTTCCATTAGTTAATGTTCGTTAATTATTTAACTTAACGACCAACAATAACATCCATTTGTTACATGCATTTATTATCTTTGTTAATGTTAGTTAATAAAAAAATACAAATGTTCATTGTTAGTTCGTTTAATTCACAGCGCATTACCTAACTTAACAAGCACAACTGTTGATTTTAATAATGCATCAGTAAATGTTGAAAGTAATATTAACTAAGATTATTAAATGCTGTAGAAGTATTGTTCATGCGTAGTTCATGTTAACTAAAGTAGTTAAGTAACGTTAACAAATGGAACCTTATTGTAAAGTGTGTCCCAACAATTAGTAAAATATCAATAAATGACCATTTAATTTTTTATGTATTGTACTGTATGTATTATGTATGTCTTTTTACATTGTGCGGTTAATTGCCTAACATTTAAAGCACTTTTAACCTCGTCAAATTCTCTTCTCTTTTCGTATTTGCATTATTCTTAGGCATAGATTCGGCTTCACATTCCATTAGTGTGATACATCATCACAGCAAAAATACTGTAACACAAACAAAATTATTTTTTTAATCTTATCCATAAACATATTACAACAAATACAATGTAAATAATATATCTATAGATTTTTTTTGCATTACAGGTGGTATATTGTCATTAAACAATTTGAAAAAATATGGCCCTAAATTATGTTAAAATTTTTATTTTCACAAGGTTTTCTCCAAAAAAGACACTACCATAAAACTGTACATATATTATTTTAGGCGTTTTATTTTTTTCATTACAAGGGTAATTGTCATTTTAAAATGTCAACATGCAAAAATATGCTCCTAAAATATGTAAAAAAATATTTTCATGAGATCTATCCATAAACATGATACTCACTCGATTACAGTTCAAGAATGCAGTATACAGAATAAAAAAGTTACATTGATTTTATGTTCATTTTCCAGTTCTATTTTATGCATTAAAATAACTAAATTCATAAAATAATGTGGGCGGGGAAAACATGTTTTTGTTCTATCTATTGTCTACAATATTTGTATGTAATATTTGTAAAGACACATAATGGTACATTTTAAGCGTTACGTAAGCATGGCCAGCATTTTGGACAATTGCAGTAAAACTGAAAGTCAATACATCCAAACTCATTTCACTTCTGTTCCCATTAGCATTATGTGTCTGCTGTAATGAGTTATTGTTGCAGGGCTGTAACTTCTTCCCACAACACCTGTATGAGAAAAACATACCTGCAGGCCATAAACTATGTAAGCGAAGCGACCAAATCCTGCATGGAGCCATATGTTATGACAGGCTTAGAGAGGGTTATATTACTGTGAGACAATAAAAACAGCAGTTCCAGTCTGTCTCATGGATCTGAGCAGTCCAGCAAAGACAATAGTTGACCTCTAATCGAGTCATGAGCGTGACATTTACCACCAAAATACTAGCTGTTTATTGTTTGGACACAATAAAACTGCGGTAACAAATGTGAAATTAGCCAAAGAGGTCAAAAATAAAACCAATTGATAAAACTGTTCTGTTTACTTACCTTATTGTTTGAAGGAAATCTGGATTTAAGTAGGAAGGTGGTTGGGCCAGGTCAAAAGAAACGGTAAAATGCTAAATGTCTATCAATTTGGGAGCTTGTGCAGACTTGAGAGAATATAAACAAAACACGTTTTGCTTTCTGCTTCTAACTTCATGATGTTCGGTTCGTGAACGAATTGTTCTTTTCTATTGAATCGTCGGGTTCGCAGCAAACCTTGTGAGAAGAATATGAACAAAACATGCTTTCTTGTACAATATGATACTGTTATGGACCATTTATTTATTAATTCCAGTACAGAACCTTTTTTTTAAATTAAACAATACAAATATTAAAACATTAAGGCAGTACAATTATCAAAATCATAAATAAAGACAAGATAAAAAACTGTTATGGACCATCTCAGCAACTAGCTTTAGTGATGCTCGGTTCGTGAACGAATCGTTCTTTTGAACCGGTTCTTTAAAGTGAACACTGGATGAACCAATTCACCAAACTGAATCAGTTCGCCACTCGAGTCTGCATTGATCCACAAGTTACTCAATTAAAAATTGGCACAGTCACTCTGACACGAAATAAGCCAATAAGTTCATATCACAAACGCATTTCCCATCACATATATTTATGATAATTTAGTAGTAAAATCAACAGCTATGTGCCAAAACAGGTCAAAACAGCTGTAAAATGCAAAATGGCTATTTGTATGCTATATAGGCTATTTTGATTTTGTATTTATTATGGACCATGTTAGCAACTTTATGATGCTCAGTTCGTGAACGAATCGTTCTTTTGGACCGATAATTTTTAATGAATCGTCTGAAATAGAGTCGCACAAGTTTCGCAATCTAACTTTCGGACGTTAATGACAGTCACTTCCCATCACCTAGTTTGCTGATAAGTCATGTTGAAATGGTATTTTTCCAAGTAATTTTGGTGTTGTTTGTTATAGCCTGCACTGACACCTGCTGTTCACTATTGGCAATAGCAGGAAAACTCACTATAACCCCTCAAACCCCTGTAATATTATTTAAATATAATAAAATCTCAAAACAACGTGTTTTTGCAACATAACTTTATTATATCATAAAATAAAACATCAAAGCAGGAAAAATCTTCATTCAATGTGACTTTTAACAACAGAGCAGACTGTGAACAAAGACAAAGAGACTCGATGACAGCAGACACAAAGCACCTTTGAGACATTGTGCATAAACACTTACATTAGACTTCAGGACTTAAGAGACAAAACAATGTGTAAGAACATTATGAAACAGACAGCACACTGCATGAACTACACCAGACACATATTCTGTAAACTTCCACACTTTAAAATAAAATAGTAAATTAAACATTCCCCAACTTTATCAATTGCATTTCTAAATATACAATACATAAAAAGTATTGTACATGATATACACTATATAAAATAGCAAAATTATTGATCTGATTCATACTACTTTTTTCTTGGTGAGATTGTTCCTCTGGGGTTTTCAGAACGCGTTTACTCTTAATGTTTACTGGGCTAATTATTATTGCACTTAATCCTCAATTACTTATACCTGATGACATAAATCAATGAAAATAATAAATGTATTCATATCATTATGACATCATTCACTTCTAGAGTACTTGGCTGATTGCAGTGGATGGTCGCTAGGCTGTTCAGACTGGTTGCTAGGGTGTTGCTAAGCTGTTCTGACTGGTTGCTAGGGTGTTACAAGGTGCTGTTATTGAGCTTGAACTTCTTTGTAGGAAACTGATTTTACTTGACAAAATAATAGTTTCACTTTAACTTGCACAATTAACAGCACAAGTTTTGACAAATATTCTTGGGTTAGAACTTTTTTTATTTGAGTTACACAAACTTTTTATTTATATCTATAGAACTTTTTTTCTCAAGTTATATTAAACTTTTCATCTAATTCCCTGATGTTTTATTTTATTTTATTTCTTTTTTTTTTGGCTTTTTTTAAGTGTGTAAGAAGTGTGTGATTTATAAACTACAAAAATAATGACGATTCAGTATTTTAGCATTAAAAATGGTTGCTAGGGTGTTGCTAAGCTGTTCTGGCTGGTTGCAAGGGTATTTCTAGGCATTATTACTAAAACTAAAACTAAACTATTTTCACTTGACAAAAAGAAAATAGTCATTATTTTATTTTAATGATAATTTTTGACAAATATTCTCGGGTTAGAACTTTTTCTATTGAGCTATATAAACCTTTTATCTATATATATTAATACTTCATTCTCATTCTTCCCTGATTTTTTACAGCATTTTTTATTTATTTTTTTAAGTGAAGTGTGTAATTTCTTCTGCACCAAATGGAATTGCAAAAATAATGATGATTCAGTATTTTATCACTAAAGATTACACACATCACCTTTACTGAACAGACGTTTCCCATAACCAGCAGTTTCCACATGAATGCCAACCAGTTCAAGCCCAGAGAGGCCACAGTGTCGGTCACGGTCGATGCTTTTAAAGGGGTTTGGTGAAATGTGATCACCGTACATCTGAGTGATAAGGCTCATATGAAGCACTGTGGCCCCTGTGGTCTGAACTGCGATAACCTGCTCTCTCTGTTGGCTAGTTACTCTTGGCCATGCTTTTGGTCTTCAGCTCAGCCAGTTTGCTGGTGACAAAGTTCCACTTGAAGGCCGGTGTGTCTTCACTCTCTCCTCCGAGCGTGGCGTATTTGGAGAAGCTGTTTCCCGTGCCGCCGTCGCCCGCCTTGGCCTCCTGCTCGACCTGGTTTTCTCCGTCTTCTGCTCTCGCCCCGCTCTCGCTGCCCACCTCCTCACTGCCGTCGCCTCCTGCCTCCGTGACCTCCACTTGCCTCATCGCAGCAGCTTGGTGCCACTTAGTCGCAAAGTTATCCCAGAATCCAGTGCTGCACTTGTTGGGTCGAGGAGGCTCTTCTGGCTTCACTGCCAGTGGACTGGAAAGATGATAAAGGCAACTTGGGATTCAATTCATTTTGATCTACTAAATGTTTTTGCAAGAAACATGTTCAGTACTGTTCAAAAAATTTGTGGTAAGTAAATATATACATACAGTAAAGACATTTACAATTCTACAACTGTTTTCTAATTCAAATAAATGCTGTTCTTGTGATTGTTTTATTCATCAAAGAATTCGTTTTCGCAAGAAATATATTCAGTACTGTTCAAAAAATTGGGGTTAGTAATATATATTTTTAAGAAAATATTACTTTTGTTCAGCAGGGATGCATTACATTGATCAAAGTGACAGTAAAGACATTTATAATGTTACACAAGATTTCTATTTCAAATAAAGGCTGCTCTTTTGAACTTTTTATTCATCGAAGAATCCGGAAAAATAAAATATCACAGATTCCACAAAAAATTGGTGTTTTTCAACATTGATAGTAATCAGAAATGTTTCTTGAGCAGCAAATCTGCATATTAAAATTATTTCTGAAGGATCATGTGACACTGAAGACCGGAGTAACGATGCTGAAAATTCAGCTTTCATCACAGAAATAAATTGCATTTTATAATTTATTCAAAGAGAAAACAGATATTTGAAATTGTAATGATATTTTGCAATATTTTGATCAAATACTTAAACCTTGATGAATGTAGGAGACTTCTTTCAAAAACATTAAAGTATCTTACAGACCCCAAACATTGCTCAGATAATTTAAATCTTTAAAATGTAAGTATATTACAGTAATGACGGATCATTTTCCATGTGAAATGGTACTTATATATTTTCTGTCTGCTG